>MVGT01002854.1:107917-135931 GCA_002174775.1 Macleaya cordata
TGGGCTGCCCACTTAAGCTGGCTATGGGGCACCAACCTCCTAAAATCTAGGAGAGAGAGAGAGAGAGAGAGAGAGAGAGAGAGAGAGAGAGAGAGAGTGGGTTTTGGGGTAATGGGGTGGGTGGCCATGACAGTTTGGAGCTGCCACTCCAAAGATTAGTTTTTTGTGACGATGATCTCCTTAACATCTAAATCATATCAGATTATACATCGGCACTGAATGGGCCTACTTAATACCCATTTTATTCATATACTTTACTTACATCTGTTTGTACACTCATGTAGAGATGATCTAAGAGATGATTTCTTATGTCGATGATCTATCTATCTTTTGGATCAATATTAATGCACGTATCGTCTCCAAGTGAGCTACCTAATACCCATAATAACATGCTGCATAATTTACCAATTTACATGTGCTACATGCGTGTGAAGAAGCACAGTAAATTTGTAACGCGTGAAACGCACGCGTATATAAAAGATGGACAACCAACTCACACAGTTTGTAGGGTGGGCTCTTCTGGTCTTCTGTTAACGGGTAACTTTTTTTTCTTTTTTAAACAGTCACAGGTTTTTCCATGGCAGGTTCAAATCTCTGTGGGGGTTCTTCTGGTCTTCCATTAACGGGGTACAGGTACCTTATATTGACCAGAAATCAATGAATGCTCATGACCAGATACCTTTCAAATAATGTACTAAATTACATGGATGTACATAATCAATAACCATCTTATATTGACCAGAAATAGTAGCAATCAAATTTGAGAGTGAAAATAAAGGCCCAGCACCCAAAAAATATTGAGTTATGCACCAGCTGAAGACGAATGACAATACACCACCAAGCATGAGAAAAAAAATCAGGACTTATAATGACATGACGTCGCACCAAACAATGCTGGATCCAGTCGTCGGTCTCCTCCAATGAATAGTACGGCTATACTGAGCCTCTTTAGGCCATTGAGAAATAGCTAAAAGGTAGATAGAAAAAGAATAAAATTGAAGGAGATGGCGGTTGAAAAAGAAGGGGCGTTGCTAACATATATAGTTTCATGTTACATTTTTATTTATTCACATTTAGTTTACACTCTACTTATACCAATTCTAGGGTTCACTCAAATATGATTCAACGACTAATTTTTTATGAAGATGATCTCCTCAACGTCTAGATTACATCAGTCCATGAGTCGTTTTGAAGCGGGATCACCTGCAATCGTATTTCCTTTAATAATAATGTATGTAGTGCGTGTGGAGGTGCATGTGTGGGGCAATGCATGTAGCGCATTTGAACATCCAACCCGAAGAACGTGTGGAGATGATGGACAACCAACTCGCACGTGTGAAGCGCTGTGTGGAGGGCTCTTCTCAGTTAATGTATGTGCGAGTTAATTAATTTTTTGGTGCACGCGAGGATCATATCTGAGCATATGCCGGATAAGAAACCGCATAGGGCCCCCAATTTTTGAGGTCCTCCAAAATTATATGTTACTTTTATATATATATATGTAAATATATTAGTGTGAGTTAGTTTATTAATTTAATTATTATCATACTCCTACTTATATAGAAATCCTTCCCGTTTCTATTTCCTTGTTTAAATAGAATAGAAACTCCTAATTATTTATTTAGAAATTATCAAGTGGTATGAGGCAGGATTCCTAATGGTCACAAATTATCCAGAATGGCTGGCCAACATCGTATCAGTCCCGAAGAAAGATGGCAAGGTTCGGATATGCATAGACTATCGAAATTTAAGCAAAGCAAGTCCTAAAGATGATTTTTCTCTTCCACATATTGACATCCTGGTTGACAATGCAGCAGGTCATGGTTTATTATCTTTCATAGATGGATTTTCAGGATACAATTAAATCAAAATGGTAGAAGAAGATAAGGATAAGATATCATTCATCATGCTATGGTGCACTTTCTGTTATAAGGTTATGCCATTCGGCCTTAAGAATGTTGGACAAAAAAACAGAGGGCAATGACTACACTTTTTCATGATATGATGCACAAAGAATTGGAAGTGTACGTAGAAGACATGATTGCCAATTCAGAAAAAAAGAAAAGCATCTAGCGGATCTCAAAAAATTATTTGACCGACCCAGAAAGCAACGTGCCACTCACCGGCCTACCAACATCGAGTAGCTCGTAACTTAAATAAAAAGGTTCATCCACGAGGACTTAGGGAAGGAGATCTTGTACTCAAAGAAAACAGACCGGTCCAGCATTCTGACCCAAGAGAAAAATTCAAGCCAAACTGGGAAGGACCGTAACCACATTCCAAATACAAAGAGTTCCATCCACTAAGAGACGCGATGCTAATGGTTTCAATCAATAACCATACACCACATGTCAAAAGTTATAATCAGGCAAGTACCACATCATTATGTCACCTTATTACTATTACTCTGCCCTAATTAACAAGGCCCACAAATTCTTCAAATAAAGTTGATGAGTTTTGGAGAAGAGAGAAATTTATTATCATTCACTTTAGGTTGATTACACAATATGGTGTATCATATCATAACCTAACAGGAATCCATGACTTCTTTATGGGTATCAACAGAGTCCACAACATACATGTTCAAGACTACTCAATTAATTAGTCATCTTTTTAAGGATAGGACTTTCTAAGAGTCCACAACTACCGGAGGCTTCACCATTGAGTTTTTTAAGAAAATGTGGGATGCCATTAAGGTGGATCTCATAAAGGTTATGTGGGAATTCTACAAGGAATGAACTTTTGGTTGGCGCTTTAGTTTCACTTTCATTGCTTTGATCACTAAAAAGGCTGAGGCAAATTGATCATTAGTTGATTTTAGGCATATTAATTTAATCGGAGGCATCTATAAAGTTTTATCCAAGTTGTTAGCTAATCGTTTGAGAAAAGTTCTAGCTCCCAAAATATATTTCTTCTTCTTAAAGGGCTTTTATTACGAACATGCAAATCTTAGATGGTATTCTCATCGCGAGTGAGTGCATTAATTAATTCTAAGATTAAAAATAGAAAGTCGATAATCATTTGTAAGGTGGATATAGAAAAGGCATACAATTACGTTAATTAGAAGGTTGTTGGTGCAATTTTAAGGAAGATGGGATTCGGTTAGAGATGGAGAAGGTAGATTAAAACTTGTATCTATTCTCTTAGGTTCTAAGTTCTTGTGAATGGGGAGGCATCTCATTTCTTTTGTAGCTCAAGAGGCCTTAGACAATGAGACCATCTTTCTCCATTCCTCTTTATTATTGTGGTTGAGGTATTTGATATCCTTATGAGATGGGCGAAGTACTCAGATTTGGTGAGGGGTTTTTTAGTGAAAGAAGATGATAAGATGATCACTTATCTGCAATTTGCAGATGACACCATCTTGTTCGTAAATGCTAATTTATAGTCGGTGGGTATTGTTAGACGCAGTGTTTTAAAAACTGGACCGGTCTGTTCAACCGGTAACCAAGTCAGATTTTTGCTCGGGTCAACATTTACCCAGTAATTTTCTCAAAAACCTCCTTTTTGAGTATGAATCGGTCGACAACACCGAATTTTAAACCGATTTTCAAATGCTATAGTGTTATAGTTTTTGACATTTTGTAAAAATGAGCTGGTTGAGTTTTGAACCCAGTACCCTAAAGTGATAAACGTCCCTACCATTTCAGCTACCATTAGATTGGTGTTACTATACTGTTATAATTTTTATACAACTAATGGTTATTTAAGAGTTTTAGCATTTTCTAAAACTATGTTGTGCTGCTTTATTGTTATTATTGTATAATATTAATAGTTTAGATCAGTTAACCCACTAGTTGAACCAGATTGACCCAACCCACTAGATTCTTCGGTTCGTCGGTTCGATTTTTAAACCATTGGTTATAAGTATTCTCGATTAATGACTTTCGGTAGCTGGGGTTTGTGATGAGGATAATATTAGCCAAGACTGTGACAACACTTTTCGATGGTCGATTGCTGTTCTCCAAAGGACTTACTTAGGCATTCCTATTGGTGCTTGAAATAAAGTTTAAAGGGTTTGGGATGGGGTGGTGGAGAGGTTGGCTTCGAAACTTGTTCTATGGAAGAGCAAGTATCTCTCAATAGCTGGTAGAATATTGTTAATAAAGAGTACTCTCCAAACCATGCCTATTTATATTCTTTATCTTTTTTAGATTTTGCCTACGAATGCAAATGACTCAAAGAGAATCATGCGAAACTTTTTATGGGGTGATTTTGAGTACAAAAAGACTCTACATTTGAGATCATGGAAGATGATTTGTAAACCTAAGAAAATTAGAGGACTGGGGCTAAATTGTGTAAGAAGAATGAACAAAGCACTGCTCTCTAAATGGGTGTCACGGTATGGGGAGGAGCAGTAGAGTTTATGGAGGAAGATCATACCGAAAAACTTTGGTGCCAATATTCAAGCTTGCACCCTTCATGAATTGGGGGCTGCTCATGGGTGTGGGGTTTGGAGAAGTGTTCTAAATCATCTAAAGGTGTACAAAGGTGGATCTAAATTGTAATTGGGTAGAGGTAATATAACTCTTTTTTGGACTGATAAGTGGTGTGATGGGTTGAGATTCGAAGGGTCTTTTTCTGCTATGTAGAAAATGTCTAAAAAAAGAGATGCAATGGTTGATAAGGCTGTGATAGGGGTTTGCAAAGCTGGGATTTGAGTTTTAATCGGGACTTTGGCCTAATGAGATTCTGGAGGTTGATGCTCTTACTTGTAAGCTTGATAATGTGGGGTTACTGGTAGGGGTGTGGATCGAAACCATTGATTTTGGTTCGATCCGCATCCGATCCAATGTGTGATTGGATACTGGGTTTTCAATCCAATCCGATCCGCCCCAATCAAGATTGGATTGGATTGGTTTCATCAGTTTGGGCCTATTGAGCCAAGCCTGTTAAACATACCAATTGGGTCTTTAATATTTATCAGACTCTATTTATGGCTCATAAAATAAAAAAAATAATAGTTGAACCTGGTTAAACTATCACATATTTTCAACTTGGGCTCATAATTACTGTATTGAGAAACTCCTAACTTGTATTTTTTGTATCTAGAAAATTACCATCAAAGTTAGAGTTAGCTTTGTATTATGTTATGTATATATACATGCTTACATAATTACATTATCACCCTTACTTATTTTGAAGAATTACAAAATATATATAGAGAAGTGGATTGGATTGGTTGAGTATTGGTTTCGCACGTTACGATCCGCCAACCGATCCGTACCCATTGGATTGCAGGAACTTTGAACCGATCTGCCCCGACCTCGTCTTTGGATCGGTCTCGATCCAACCCAAATTGGATTGGATTGGTCGGTTTGGGTGGATCGGATTATTTTTGCACAGCCCTAGTTACTGGAAGAAAGGGGTGATGATATGATTTGGAAGGGTATTATTGATGGTTTGTATACAGTAAGGTCTTACTATAAGATGTTATATATAGAGGAGGATGAAGAATGGAAAAGTAATGAGGAGGGTCTGGTGTTCTCTGCGTCTCATGTTTGGAATAGAGTACGAACTGTGTTCCTACGCAAGACTTGTTAAGAAGAAGGTGGATGATCATTGTTAATAGATAATGGGAGTCACATTTTCCTTGATTTTGAATAGGTTAGGAAGCTTTGGTATAATCTTTTGGCTGGTTTTAAGGTTTACTGAACCTTTCGGAAGGCTGTTTTACAGTTCATCTAGGCCTGGAAGGTGAAGACGTTGTCATTAAAGCCGAATGAATTACCATGGTTTTATCTTCCTTTCGTTATTTGGTGGGGGGTTTGGGTCGAGAGAAATAATAGTATCTTTAAAGGGGTATAGTTAAGTGGGAAGAAATTCTCATTGAGATCCCATTCAAAAAAAAAAAAAAATTTCTCATTGAGATTAAATCCCTGATTTTTAGTTGGACTAGATGCAATAAGGTTCTTAGAGTATCTCCAACTTCTGATGTGAATGTGGTAAATTTAGACTGCCACATAGGATAAATAGACATTAATTTACTTTAAAAACCTTCTCAAATGCTAAGGTGAAGAAAGTCTGTGATGTTGATGTGGCGGTAGTTAGAATAGACATTGTAAAGCAGAATGCCTATTTCTAGACATACAGTTTCACAATGTCTTATGATTCATATCAATAATTTTTTTCCCCATAAAATTTTTTTATTATATTTTAAACCAAATAAATTGGATCTATTCGAAAATTAAGTACATACCACATAAGTAAAAGAAGAATACCAAAATATTTACATTGAAGGTGTAGTTTGTTTAACAATGTCTATTGTGAAGATTTTAGTTCCACATAGATAAGATATTTTCTTATGACACATAACACATAGGAGGCTCTTAAAGATTCCAACGATTTTATTTTTTCATTGAGATAAGATTTGTATGATGTAACTTAATTTTTGGTCTGTTTATTGTTGTCTTTTTCTTTTTCTTGATGTAACCTTCAAGGTGCTATCTTAAGTAGCACTTTTTCTTTAAATACAATCTTATCTTTCTATAAAAAAAATGTCAATGGTGGCTAGCTAGCTAGCTATCAATTCAAAGACAACAAGGACGTTTATTATTAACTAATTATTGATTAATTATTACATAGCTAAAGGGTGACAAATGATTTTGATGACGCATGCAATATTACATACGTCTTCTTTTCTTACTGTATTAGATGGTATGTTTGATCCAAAAAAAGATAGTAAAGTGATGATAGTATAAAACACGTGGAAAAATATTTTATATATTTTTTCTCATGTAGTAAGATAAGGATGAATGAATATTAGGTAGGTGCATGAATTACCTAATGCATAATGCTAAACCTGCTATTGCATTCCAAGTGCATCTCACGCCGTGTCAATTTCACATCTCTCGTGATTTACGTTCATTGTAAAATGACCATGTTATTCTCAGAAATGGCCTTTACAGTAAAAAATGTAAAAAAAATACAGTAAATCTAGCATCACCCTTAATTAATATTGATGGCGGGGACAACTATATCATATATACTAGCCCACATACCCCATGCAAGGCACGGGGCTTTTACTAAAATAAATTTAAATTTTTTTATTCGATAATTAGAAATATTAGTTGTTTTAGAATTTTAATTACTATAAATAAGAAGAAAATTTTTAAAGAGAAAGAGATTTATTATAATTAAAAAATTTAGTTGCTTTAAGATTATAAATTAATTACTATAAATTTTTAAAGAGAGAATTTATAGGGAGAGAGAGATTTGAGAGAGGCATGCTTGTGAGAGACACGTAGCATGCTTTTTTTTTAAAAAAAAAAAATTGAATTATTTTATTTGATAGTTAGAAAGTTTAGTTGTTTTAGAATTTTAATTACTATGTATTTTTAAGTAGAGCATTTTTAGGGAGAAAGATTAAAAAAAATAAAAATAAATTAAAGAATCTTTTTTTAATTCCTATAATGATCTCGAAATATAATTTTTTTGATGTCTAATGCTTCTCAGTAGAGATACAATAGATAAGGTTAAAACATTGGTATATCTTTGGGGTTTGAGGGAGAACATCGACTTACATTTAATGATGTATTTTTCAAGTGGAAGACTGTAATAAACCTGTAGTTTTATTTTCTCCATGATATTTCTTTGTATCTTTTCTCCTTTATCAATAAGATTTTGCCCTTACACCTTCAAAAAAAAAATATATATATAATTTTTTTGATGTCTAATGCTTCTCAGTAGAGATAGCAAAGTCGTATCTTAACATCTAAGTTTTGTTTGTGATAATTACCATACCTAGTGGTTAGCTTCAACTCTCAACTTGGTAATTGATTACCTTCCACTCTCTCAACTCAAATAAGTCATTGTATTAAAGTTAAAGTATAAGCCGTCTATCTATGTTTCTCTCCAAAATAAGAGAAAGATTAGCATATACACGTAAAATAAGCAAACAAAAAAAAATCAAGACCTCTCAACTAATAGAAGTATGTTTACTTTACCTGTGAGTAAAATAGATGCAAAAACTTTGTCAACTAACCAAAATTACCATATAAACAAAGTGGACAAATATGTTTACCATCGATAGTAAGTCTCATCAAAATTAAGGACTTACACTTGGGTATGCACTGAACTATATCACCTGCAAGAAAACAAATGATTTAGATCAATAACGACAAAGGCCACATTCATATCCATTTTTTTTTTTTTTTTTCTAATCGATATATCTTCTTTTCAATCTTATAATAGTCCAAACATCAAAGCGAGATTACATATATAATATAACGAACACAAACCTTTATATTTTACAAAACTTTAAGAAATCTGAAAGGCAACTGTCATGGTACTAATGCAATAGTAAAAAAATTAAGAAAATAAGAGAGCTATTCAATGAGAAAAAAAAGACTAATGAGAGATAGAGGGTGTAACGAAAAACAAATGGAAGGGAATTTTTTTTTTGAAGAAGAAGAATAATGGAAGGGAAGAAAATAAAAGGGCTTGAAATCGCCGTTAATGAGAAAGTTAGAGAATACTAATTAATATAAAGGTAACAACTAACTAAGTTACTAAAATTAATAGGAACATATTTCTTAAATAGTTATTAGTAATTTTAATAAAAATTTATTTATATAGATTTGTGGGAGATAATCTTGAGAGAATTATGGGTTTGGGAGTACGATGGTGAAAGATATTTAAAGAGTTTCCGTAAGTGAGAGATACTAATTGATACTTAACTATTAGTTAGGAGATCTTGTAGAGATATAAGAGAATTTGGAGAGAAAAATTAGAATTGAGAAAATTAAAAAAAGAAAAAAAACGGAGAGAAAGTAGGGATCGAGAGAGAATTTTTAGAGAGATGTTTAGAAAATTAGAAATTATAATATAGATGTTTAGTGTGAAAATATAGATGTTTTATATGGATGTTTTTATATATATTGGGCTATATGTTTATAATGTAGGTTTTTTTAACCCACACCTAAGAGAGAGAGTTTTGTTAACCCAAAGCTTCTCCCCCCTAAGAGAGAGGGTTTTGTTAACCTAAAGGCTTCTCCTATAGTATATTATAATAGATAATAGATATATATAGGTGGGATGAAAAGTGCAGTGCATCCACTATAGATCTGTGTCACTCTTTTTGAAAAATTCTGATTACATCTTTAGTATCGATCTATAATATATAATTCACCTCTCTACTTATACTTGTTATAAGGCCCACTCATATATGATCCAAGGGCTAAATTTTTTGTGAGAATGATCTTATCATCATGTGGGTTCCCACATAATTTTTGTCAAAAAGGTATAAGTGCAGTGTTAGCAGAAAAAATTAAGAGATTTGTGTGGGGTAGGTTTGAGAAGGGTTTAACTAAATTACACACCAGATAATTTACCAACTTACATGAAATTTGTAAAAAAACACATGGTTGTGGATCGAGGGGCTCACATTGGAATTGATCCAAGGGCTTATTTTTTATGAAGATGTTCTCCTGCTAACCAAGTAGATCATCCTCACAACAAGACAGTCCTTATAGAATTTTGGCACATTCTAGAGCTTGTAACTCCATCATCTAGTGATTGAAAATTAGCAGTGATTGAGCTAGCTAATTGATTCATTTTACTTTTGATTTGTTTTCTAAAAAAGGCAAGATGGTAATCAAAGAAAGGTGACAAGACGGCGCCGAATACTTAGGTATAAATCCCTCTTGCATCGAATAATTCAGAAAATATTAGATAGTGCATAATTCAAAAAATGTTGGAGAGTGTGTAATTCAGGAGTGCACATACTAGTACTCTTTATTGTTGATAGTTGATTTTTCAATGCTTGTAGGTTAGTGGTTTCTCTCTCATTTTCTTACGCCGGCCTTACTTGTAGTACTTGTAATTGGACAATATTTCCATTAGGGGTGTGCAGCGGATCGAAACCGTTGTGTTTGAGTCAATCCACAGCCGATCCAATGTGGGATTGGTTGCTCAAAACACAATCCGTTCCGATTCGCCTGGCCATCCCATCCAATCCAAGTGTGATTGGATTAGTCGGGTCGGTTTGATCGGTTGGAGCAAAAAATCAAAATTAATTTCCATGTACCATTTCTAAGCCCTAATTTTTTCTCAAAAAGATGAAATTTACACTATAGCAATTGAAGCCCTAATTTCTTAAACGAAGTCGATCAAAACATTTAACAAAGATCTGATATACTATATCAGAGAGAGAAAGAAGAGACCTAAATTCTAAAATACAATAAGGAATTAAAATATCAAATCAAAAGAGAGAAAGAAGAGAGATATTAGAAATCCCAGATCAGGAGAGAGAACTGAGAGAGTATAAAGACTAGATCTGCCATTTTTATGAGTCACTGGAACTTGTAATCATGCTTTGCCGGTGTGATGAGTCTCCGATCTTATTTTGTTGCAGAGGTTGGCCGTCGTTTGGAAAGATGTAGACGTCTCTAAGGTTTGGGTTAGCATTTAGAGTTTTAGGTTTTACAATATACCCTTAGATATTTTATAAATTACAAAGTGTATTGTATAAAAATACTAAAATCCTTATTATAACATGGGTAGTGGGTCGGTCGGTTGCTTAACGGTTTCGCCAAATGTGATCCGCCAACCGATCCACAAGCAGCGGAATTGAACTATTTATAACCGATCCGCCCCGACCAACCCAGTGGATCGGTTCCGATCCAATGTAAACTGGATTGGATTGGTCGGTTTGGATTAGAAATGCACACCCCTAATTTCCATCATTAAAAAAAAGTGTAGGCATGTTTCGAACCTGGGTACATGTGC
This sequence comes from Macleaya cordata, assembly GCA_002174775.1. NCBI lineage: Eukaryota > Viridiplantae > Streptophyta > Magnoliopsida > Ranunculales > Papaveraceae > Macleaya > Macleaya cordata. Next base: position 118,646 of record MVGT01002854.1, read on the forward strand.
CATAGAGTTTTTTTTTTGGAAAATGCTGAATGGACAACAAGTACTACAGTATAACTTATAGCATGTGCATTCGATGGTAGATCTGTGATTTTTACATACCTTCGTAATTTGCACCGATTTTAAAGTTATAAAAGGCCATCCTGAATGTACTTTGGTGTATGCTATGCTGTAAAACCTACTATAGCTCTAGTATTATTATTTTTTATTAATTTTTTAGAGTGATGCTAGAATGCACGCACTTTTTGGGGGATTTACATCCCTCCCTGAGGTGGACGGTGGTCTATGCCTTGAAGTTTGGGAAAGACGAAACTCGAAGATGTGATTCAAATTACGAGGAGATAATAGCCTTACGATGGAATGGGGGGAGAGAATACCGCACAAAGTGCGTACATTCTAGCATTTTCTAATTTTTTAATGATCGGGTACATCATGAGTTGGTAGCCTGTCTCTAAAGTAACTCCATTTGAGTTTAAGAATTGATTGAGTAGAGTTAAATCTGTTGACTTGATATAACTCGGGTGTTGATACTAACTGAGGTATTAAATAATTTGAGTAATGCGACAGGGAATTTGGATTTGCACCTCAAACAATACTTCACATTATAAAATTGGTGTAGAGTCTAACTTTAGTCTAAAGTCAAATTTTATAATCCGAGGTATTGATTGGGGTGCAAATCTAGGGTTCCTGTAGCATTTCACAAATAATTTTAAATTTTCTTTCTTTAAATATAGAATGTGTTAACGAATTCTTTTAAATAAATTACAATATTTTATAAATTCTTAAATCTATTATCTATTATATCTATCTATTATAATATACTATAGGAGAAGTCTTAGGTTAACAAAACCCTCTCTCTTACGTGTGGGTTAAAAAAACCTACATTATAAACATATGGCCCAATCTATTATCTATTAGTGGGTTAACAAAATCTTCACTCTTAGGTGTGGGTTGAAAAACACCTACATTATAAACATAAATTCAAATTTTAAAATAACAAAATTTTCTAATTATCTAAAAAAAAAATTTAATTTTTTTTTTAAAAGAAGCCCCCGTGCCTTGCACGGGATATGGGGGCTAACAAAACCCTCTCTCTTAGGTGTGGGTTAACAAAACCTACATTATAAACATATGGCCCAATCTATTATTTGGGTTAACAAAATCCTCTCTATTAAGTGTGGGTTAAAAAAACCTACATATAAACATATGGCCCAATCTAAAACAACTAAATTTTCTAATTATCTAATAAAAAAATTAAATTTTTTTTAAAAAGAAGCCCCCGTGCCTTGCACCGGGGCTAGTAATATACTATAGGAGAAGCCTTGGATTAACAAAACCCTCTCTCTTAGGTGTGGGTTAAAAAAACCTACATCTATTTATTATCTATTATAATATACTATAGGAGAAGCCTTGGGTTAACAAAAATCTCTCTTTTAGGTGTGGGTTAAAAAATCTACATTATAAACATATGACCCAATCTATTATCTATTATTGGGTTAACAAAACCTTCTCTCTTAAGTGTGGGTTAAAAAAGCCTTGGGTTAACAAAACTCTCTCTCTTAGGTGTGGGTTAAAAAAACCTATTATTGGGTTAATAAAACCTTCTCTCTTAAGTATGGGTTAAAAAAGCCTACATAATAAACATATGGCACAATCTAAAACAACTAAATTTTCTATTTATCTAATAAAAAAATTCAAATTTTTTTTTTAAAAGAAGCCCCTGTGCCTTGCACGGGATATAGGGACTAGTTATAATATACTATATGAGAAGCCTTGGGTTAACAAAACCCGCTCTCTTAGGTGTGGGTTAAAAAAACCTACATTATAAACATATGGCCCAATCTATTATCTATTATTGGGTTAACAAAACCCTATATTTTTGGTGTGGGCCAAAAAAACTTATATTTTTAATTATCTATAATCTTTTTTTTTAAAGAAGCCCCCGTGCCTTGCACGGGATATAGAGGCTAGTAATATACTATAGGAGAAGCCTTGGGTTAACAAAACCCTTTCTCTTAGGTGTGGGTTAAAAAAACCTACATTATAAACATATGACCCAATTTATTATCTATTATTGGATTAACAAAACCCTCTCTTTTAGGTGTGGGTAAAAAACCTACATTATAAACATATGGCCCAATCTAAAACAACTAAATTTTCTAATTATCTAATAACAAATTTTAATTTTTTTTTTAAAAGAAGCCCAATCTAAAACAATTAAATTTTTTAATTATCTAATAAAAAAATTAAAATTTTTTTTAAAAAAGAAGCCCCCGTGCCTTGCGCGGGATATAGGGGCTAGTAATATACTATATGAGAAGTCTTTGGGTTAACAAAACCCTCTCTCTTAGGTGTGGGTTAAAAAAATCTACATTATAAACATATGGCCCAATCTACTATCTATTATTGGGTTAACAAAACCCTCTCTTAGGTGTGGGTTAAAAAAACATACATTATAACATATGACCCAATCTATAGGAGAAGCCTTTCTCAAATTCTAAAATAACTAAATTTTCTAATTATCTAATAAAAAATTTTAATTTTTTTTTTAAAAGAAGCCCATGTGCCTTGCACGGGATATAGGGACTAGTTTGTAATAAGAGAACGGATCTTTTATAAAGGTGTGTGGGCACATTTGGAAACGATCCAAGAATGGATTTTCCTAAGGATACCTCACTCGGGGTCAACACTGAACGGGTTCCAGTTCGATTATTGTAGTACTATATACCTAGAACATAAACTTATTATTTCGGTTCTTGCTGTTTCCGGTTCTTATTGATTTTGGTACTCAAATATGTGGAACCAGAAATAGAATACTGTTATGTTTGTTTCCTATTCTAGTATTAAATTTTTTATATATAAAATATTACAAACTATAAAAAATCAATAGAGAAAACCAATATTAATAAATCGGTTCCAATTCCTAATGATTCGGTTCCTATTCTAGTATTAAATTTTGGAGAAAACCAGTATTAATTAATCGGTTCCAATTCATATTGATTCGATTCCGATCGATTCTTACAGGTTATATCAAAGTACCCAAGATGATAGGGTGCTTTTTGTGTGGTGCTTGGGTTAATTGATATGCATGTATCACAAGACCATAACAATTATAATACTAACAGTTCCGGTACTATGGTTCTTAAAAATGTAGAATCAAAACCGAGAACTAAAATCTGCTTCGGTTCGATTCTTAGATAAACGGGCTCCCATTTTTAGCCAACTATGAGTCTATGACCCAAAGAAATACGTTCCTTTCTAAAATTTTCTCATGTAAATACAACGAAAGGGAACTTTAGGCAAACAATTGAAGAAGACTCGTGAAGTCAAGCCTAGGCTACAGAAAAGATAGAAATATTTAACGTCATCAATATATACAAATATTTAGTTATGCCTACATTTTTCTTTCTTTGTTTTTGTTGTTTTTAATTGCTTGAGAAGTTAGCAAATTAGAATTTAGCTCTTTGCTATAGATTTTACCAGTTAAGTTAGCTGGCATTTTCATTATTAAATTTCGGATCATACATAAAATAAAATAAAGATGGGACACGAAGAATTTAACGTGATTCGTATTAGAGGATATATATGTATTCTTTATATTCGTAATATTAAGCACATGCAAGGATACTCTTGTAACTCATCTTTATATAATACCATAGTCAAAAACCCTAAAGGGTTATTGAGCCTTCATTCACTTACATTCTATCAGAGCCAGGTCCACACGGAATTTAGCTCTTTGCTATAGATTTTACCACTCTATATTACCAAATAAAATTCTACGTATTAGATTCAAATAAACGTCACACGTAAGGGAGTGCTGAGAATAGTTCTATATATAAGATATAAAAGTCTTGTAACCTAATATACAAAGATTCTGGACCACGCACTCCACTCATTGAACAAGGGTATCCCGAAGTAGTAAGAGCTTGAAAGACAATTCATGCAGAGAAGCGTGGATGCAGTAAGCCTTTGGTAAAAATGTCAGCTAGCTATTGAGGACCACGAAATTAAGTTGCTACCAAGAAAGATACAACTGCGCGTCTGTAGTAAATCGATCAGCATCATTAAGAGGCCGTTTGGCAACCACTTAAGAAGTTGCTTTTTAACTTATATAAGTCAAAAAGCAAAAAAGTTTGTATGGTAACATTTTTTCAAAATGACTTCTAGAAGCAAAAAAGTTACTTCTTTTTGGAGCAAATTTTTTTTGCTTTTCTACTTCTTAGAAGTTGCTTCTCCTCGAGTACCGTGTAACAACTAATAACTCATTATTTTTTAGATTTATAAGTCAATAGTTTACCATACTAACTTCTCCTTATTTTTTACTTCTCAAAAGCACTTTTACTTTTTTTAGAAGCAGAAGCACTTCTGCTTCTGATTGCCAAACGCCCTCTAAGAGTACGCCCAATAAGAGTCTGAATAGGCCGTGATCTGCAAAGAAGAGTTAGTTGACAGAAAAATACCACAACCTAAGGTTCCTTTTAAATATCTTAAAATTAGCTTAACAACCATGAATTGATAAGTGGTTGGTGCATGAAACGACTGACTTGATTATCGGCATAGGTTATATCAGGTCGAGTCATGGAGATGTTGTGGCAGAAATTAAACGAGATGGGGAAGGGGGATGAGAGATAGTTGAGCTTGTAGTTAAAGTGGGGATGATAATATTGGATGGATACATCTTTTTCTTTTTTGAAAAGGATAAAGATGTTTCATATAAAAGATACAAAGACAACATCACAAAAGGTTACATTAGATGGCTACATCTTAATTTATTAATTGATATCATCAGTCACCACAATTCTAGAATACCTTAGTTTACATATTGCATTCTTATTTATTGAGTAAAGATACCTACAAATAAGAAAATAACTTATTCCTTAAAAAAAAAAACACCTATTCCTTAAGATTATAATCCTATTAAGAAATCAATAACTGATAGGAAACAATTAAGAAAGAGAATAGAATCGTGAACATGCCTAAATAGACATTAACTATGAAGTCCACATAAAGTTGATCAAAGGACTAATTTTCGGTGAGGATGATCTACATGGTGAGGAAAACAACCTCACAGAAAACAATTCATTCTAAAGCTTCTAACCCAATCGAATGTTGGTTTAAAGTTAATAATATTTATAAACAGTATATAAATATTGTTAATTTTAAACTAACATTTGATGGGCCTAGAAGTTTTAGAATTGACTGATTTTTTTATAAGGATGGTCTACATGATGAATAGAACATCCTCACAGAAAATTAGACCTGGCAACGGGTTAGGGTTAGGGTCGACCCTAGCCGAGTTGGCGGGTTAACGGGTCAATATTGCTCAACCCTAACCCTGACTCGTTTAATAAAAGGGTCAGTTTTTCAAACCCTAACTCTAGCGGGTTAACCCTAACGGGTTGACGGGTTAACCCTAACTAAAATTTAAAAATTTTAAAGACCATTTATTACTTATTAATCATTATTTTAAACTTAAAACTCATTAATTAGATTAAAATTTGTCAAATTTATTAGTTAAAAGATTAAATTACTAACTAAAACTTAAAAACTAAAATTAAAAATTATTTATAAAAAAATAAAACTAAAGTGCTATTTTTTTAAAAAATTATAATTCACAAGTTGGCGGCTCACCCGCGGGTTGGGCAGATTGACCCTACTGACCCGCGGGTCCAAAAATGTCAACCCTAAGTCTATCCGTTTAGTTGGCGGGTCGGGTTAGGGTCGACTTTGGCGGGTCGGGATGGCGGGCCAGGTCTACAGAAAATCAGCTCTTAGATAAACTTCATGTGGGCTACATAAGCAATGTCTATTAAAGTATGTCCATGGATCTGTTTTCATTAAGAAATAAGATACACAATATATTTTCTAAATCTTGGAAACTTAGATCTCAATCTTTTAGTCTTGATCTCGACCTTCTAATCACAATCTAATCTCGATCTTATCCTCTAGTGCTTGGCCTTCGATTTCGATCATGTATTATGCATTAATTATTTAGCTATACTAGTACATATATATCTATTTTTTTTATCGATAAAGGTAATAATTTTATAGAACGAAGTACATCAGAGATGTACAAGAAGGAGAAACAACAAGATGCAAACCGACCAAAAAAAAGGAGTCGCCAGTACCAGCAAGCCCAGAGCAAATACAACCAGAAATACAGCACCCAAGAAACAAAACAGACAGCACCTCCCAGCGGAACCAAACAAAGAAAAATAACACCAGCAACTCAACCCGTACAAGAGGACCAGACTAACTTATATTAAGCAGCCTTTCCCAAGATATAACTACCGATTCAGCTCTCCTTTGAATGCTCCATTCTTCGCCACCCAAAAGTGCATCTGAAGCTTGACTTTAACTATGATGTCCTCCACATTGAGGTTGGCGTCGTTAAAGACTACCTCGTTGCGGCTCTTCCAAACTGTCCACATAATTGCAGCTGGTAGCACCTGCCACAATAATTTTCCTCTTTCCGATAACCCTTTCACTTTCCAGCTGCATATCACCATTTTGATCGAATTTGGAACAACCCAGTTCCAATTCATTATAGACGTAAAATATATCCAAACATTTCTCACGATTTTGCAGTGAAGAAGAAGATGAAGAACCGATTCTTCCTATTTACAACATAAATAGCAACCATTCACAATGTTCCAAGCACATTTCTTTAGATTGTCGATGGTGAGAAGTTTTCTATGAAAAGCGAGCCACATAAAGAAACATACCCTTTGGGGCTATTTCTTTGACCAAACCAATTTAGATGGGAAGTTAGAACTAATCTCAGTCCCGAGACGGGAGTAACAAGAAGAAACTGAGAACACACCCTTGCTGTCCGGAGACCACCATTGTTTATCATCTTCATTGAAAAGGTCTTGGATCTCAAGAAGACTCATCAATTATGCTACTTCATTTACCTGAATTGGATTCAGCCTTCTATTGATTATAAGGTCCCAATTGAGGTTATCCCCCAATCGGCGGACACAGCTAGTAACAGATTTAGATTTAGAGTCTGTAATTTTGTACAGATTTAGAAATCTTATGGCTAATGGAGTAACACCAATCCACTCATCTTCCCAAAATCTAACCGCCTCACCCTTGCCCACTTTCAAATTACATTTTGAATTATAGTCTTTTTTCAACTTCTGATACCTCTCCATAGGCTACAACCGAGACTACCTTTAGGAGCTTTAGTTGACCAACCAAAGCCTTCCTCACCATATTTATCAGCCATTGCTTTTCTCCATAATGCATTTCTTTGTTTGCCAAACCTCCACCACCATTTTGAGATCATAGCTATATTCATTTTTCTTAAACCTTGAATACCCAGACCTCCACTCTTCTTTGGAGTGCAAACTTTATCCCATCTCATGAGAACGTATTTTTTCTTATCATCTCCTTCATCCCAAAGAAAGTTTCTGAGGATTTTTTCCAGCTGCTTAACCACCGAAACTAGAGCAACAAACAGTGAGAAGAAATAGATGGGAATGCTTGCAAGAACACTGTTTATGAGGGTGAGTTTGCCTCCTCTTGATAAACTCGACTTTTTCGAAGACGATAATTTACTCTTACAGATTTCAATAGCTTTGTCCCTTTTCCTAACTCCTCCCACCTTATCACTAAGGGGCAGGCCAAGGTAGTTAGAAGGGAAGGCCCCACTCTTGCAGCCTAACATGGTTGCATATTCTTCAACGTCCAAGTCATTAGTACCAACACCAAAGATACAACTTTTGCTGAAATTTATTTTGAGGCCTGATATCATCTCAAAAAATAGGAGTATGTAACGAAGGTAGTCCACCTGCAACTTTTTAGTATCTAGGAACATTAATGTGTCATCGGCAAACTGAAGGTGGCTTATCTTGTCTCTAGTTTGTCCTAATTTGAATCCACCAATCCACCCCCTTTGGAGGTCTTTCTAGAACATCAAGCTCAAGGCTTCCCAAACGATAAGAAATAAGAATAAAGACAGAGGATCCTCTACCACTGGTAAATTTTCCATGAGACAAACCGTTGATTAGAACCAAGAATGGAATTTTGGAGATGCATCTTTTAATCCATTTTCTCTAGAGCTCCCTAAATCCTATTTTTTATAAAACCTCTTCAATAAACGCTCAAGAAACATGGTCGTAGGCTTTCTCAAAATCTATCTTGCAAATAATGCTCGGTATACAACTTCTTAATCTAGAAGCACACTATCAATAATTTGGCATCCTTTAAAGAACGTTGATTGCTGAAGAGAAATGATTTTGTCCATTTTTGTCTTTAATCTCTCTGTCAGCACTTTCGATATAATTTTCTACCCCATCGCTACTAACCTGATGGGTCTGAGATCTTTAACCTCTTCCACTATTTCCTTCTTAGAGATCAAAGCAATGAAAGTAGATTGAAGTCTCCAATTCATTGTTCCCCATTTCTTCAAATCTTTAACCACTTTCATAAAATCATCTCTTAAAAAATCCCAGCATCTGTTAAATATCATAACATGAAAACTGTCCAGACCAGGAGGTCTGTCTTGACCCGAAGCTTTGATTGCTGCCACCACTTCATCCTCCGAGATTGGTCTCTCTAACTAGATAGCCGAAGCAGTATCTAGTTGCTTGAAATCCATAGAGCCAATCGAAGGCCTGATACTGTCGTCTTCTTTGAAAAGGTTATCGAAATAATCCACAATGGTATCCTTTATAACCTGTTTATTGTCTTGAAGATGACCTCGGACCTTTAAACTTACTATTTCATTGGATTTCCTACTAATCTTTACCACTCTGTGGAAGAATTTGGTGTTTCTTTCACCATCCTCGTCCCATCAATACCTAGTTTTCTACCTCCAGAACACATCTTGCATATCTGAAAGCTTCTCGAACTCACTTTGAAGACCAATTCTTCTGGACCATTGCTCATCAAATAGAGTTGAGTCTTCCTCAATGTTATCTAAAGCTTCAATATCCTTCAGGGCTTCTTCAATTTTCATGTCTATTATGCCAAACACCAACTTGTTCCAAACCTTGATTTTCTCTTTAAGAGCCATAAGTTTCTTTGCAACTATAAAACCTGCAGAACCAGCAAACTCAAAGGATAACCACCATTCACGCATAAGATCAATAATAGTAGGGTCTTGCAACCACATGGCTTTAAATCTGAATGGGGAGGGCCCCCAATCAGATGATTCATAAGATAATAAAATTAGACAATGATCAGAAATAGGCTTAGGTAAAGCATTTGAAAAAATAGATGGAAAATGAGATTCCCAGTCAGAAGAAATAAGGAAGCGATCTATCTTACTCATGCGTAGACGACGATGGCCACTATGCCAGGTAAACTTCGCACCCAAGAAAGACAGGTCAAGGAGCTCATTGCGATCTATAAAGTTACCAAAGTCTTTCATCCCTCTGGAGATTCGATGGAAACCTCTTCTCTCATGCATAAGAACCACCTCATTAAAATCACTGCCAATACACCAAGGCCACAGTTTCCAGTTTCAAACAGAGTTCAACTCTGTCCAAAGATTTCTTCTTTCCCTTTCTTCACAGGGTCCGTAAACCCCAGACAGAACCCATTTGAAGTTATCTATCCTCGATTTACAAGCCAAGTTAATTGAAAAATCACCTATCATTTTATCCTCTATCTCTAGCTTTTCCGCATTTCAAATAATGAAAATTCCCCCTGAGAAGCCGATCGAATCGATAACTTCCTAACCACAATCTCTATTACCCCAAATATCTCTGACAATACGATTAGGGCACATTTCTGGTCTAGTTTCTTGTAAAATCACCACATTAGGCCTTCTCATCCTAATACATCTTCTAACTTTAGCTCTTCTCTCCTTTTTTCTGACACTTCTAACATTCTAGGATATAATTTTCAACATTAGAAAACTTAAAAAACTCAACCTCCACCAGTAAAACGAGAACAGGACCTCAGTTTTTCACCTCTTCTTCCCCCCTCTACATCTTAATGAAATGCATCCAGGTAAATATTGACTGCCTTTACAACCAAATCAACATATTTATCCTCACCTTCTGGCATGTTTAGGCCCACTCCACCTCCGATTTTTTTGACTCTATCAAAAATTTTAGCAAATTTCTTTTGAACATAATCTAATGCAACTTTTCTTTTCTCTACATCAAATCGGGCATCTAACAGTAAAGAAGTGTTCGGAGAAATTGACATACCCTTTTCAGTCACAGGGGTACCCTCCAAGTTCCCTCTTAAAGTAGTAGTGCTGCTATTGGTTTCGATAGAATTAATCACCCTTGTGATCGTGAGTTGATCGGAATTAGCAGCATCCTCCCGAAGACCAACAGAACTACCTTCTTCTTCCATAACGACCTCTATATCCTTCTGACCCAATTGCATAACCCTAGGATTCTGGTTTGACTTTGTTGAACCATTATCCTTTAAATTAACTTCTGCTTCCATCTGGGTCACGAAAATAGCTTTAGGTAGCAGGCCAGTATTCCTAAAATACCCATTGCGATTGCTTTCGCCTTTTCTTGGGCCCATCAAGTTGCAAATAAGCCCATCGTGATTATCTTTGACAATAAAGTTAGGTTCAGATATAGCGTCCGTATTTGATTCAGAGTTACTAGCAGGCCCAATAATCCTTTGAGGACCCATTTCCTTGGGAACCAATCTATTACTAAAACCATGATCTTCTGACTCACTGTCCAGGTTTGTCTTTTGCAGACTACTAACAGAAGAAACCACCTTACTCCCGCCCTTTTTTTTTGAATTCTCAAGGCTCCGAAGGTTTAGAATTGACGTACCACCAACCATTTTTTGACAGCCAATAGGATAGAGACAGAGTGTGTACTTGCACTGACTTTCTCCGAGCTCTCTTGTGATTCACGAAAAGGAATCGATGTTACCCTGACTCGCCAGAAAAGTGGGTCGCACATCCCTTCTTGGTCGACTTTAATGGAGATTAAATCATTGAACGATAATTTCCTGATCTTCATTGGAAAAACCCACGGAGTCTCTAGGACTGGATTGCCCACTTTCAATCTAATGGCTGAAATATTTGTCCCTTCCAAAGTCTGATTATGAACCCTCAGCAGGCCCCCAAGATTGCCAGCAATAATTCCAAATGCTTCGTCCGTCCAAAGGTGAAACGACACCCCTTTAATGTTAATCCAAGTAGCCTGAGCAGTTGGTAGCCTTTCATGAGGAATCGCATTTATATCTGGGCTCCATTTTAGGAAACGAAGATTGCAATTGCGAACCATGCACACCTCCTAGTTACACAACTCCTCCAATTGAGCTACAATCTCCGTAAAGAAGATTGCTTGATTTTTGTTAAATGGTCATAGAAAAAAGTCTTTTTCTTTCCTCAAATGATTTTTAATCCACGGTCCCACCTCAAACCAGGGTAACAAATCTCCCGTAGTATTGACAACTCCTGCGAGATCCCAACTGCGTCCTCCAAGCAAGAATGTGGGGTTTTTATCTATCTTCTCTCTCTCTTCTGAACTATGTTGGGAAAGTGATTCTGGAGAACGCTGACTGTCCTAGCCCTCCCATTTGTTGCCTTCAACACTCCCACTTGTTGGACTTAACAATTTTTTCATAGCGAAACCGATTTCAGTCCAACCCCGATAATCTAGGCCTGCCGGGAAAAAGACGTAATGTACGCCTCCCCGGTTGTTAGGAATAGTCAGTTAAAGATATTCACCACCGTTATTTTTGTTTCGCGTTAGAACTAACCATTCATCATTACCTCGAAAGTTCCAGTGATCTTGATGCTTCCACTCCTTCTGAACCTCCCTCAGTAATGCGTTGCAGATCCAAATACCACCCTCAAGACTCACTGAAGAGGACTTACGCTTCCCACTCCATGATTCCCGAATAGTAACTCATTCCTCTGAGCCTCTAAACCCTTTCCAAAAGTCAAATCTTTTAGAATCCACCACAAGAGATTGCCATCGATCCAAGCCTCGCTTACCACGAATCTGACCTTGGTAACCCACTTGAGCTCTCCGACCTGCCTACTTGTGTGCTTGTTTATGCACAACGTCCACCCACGAGCCTTCTTCCGATGATCCAGTTGTGCTTCCTATTCTCTTTGAATGTGCGATTGTGTTTTCTCTTGGCGTACATATATATCTATATAATAAAATAGAGCGGTCTTAAGACAAAGAATTGAACCATCTAGTTTTATCCTCTCATAAATCTGGGCCATCATAGGTGATTAAGACAAATACATATAACTTCCTAATTAATGGCGCATTTGGTAAATAATGAGTATCTAAAGGGCATATAATTAGTATGAGTTTGTAGATAAAAAATAATACGTATACGAGGAGCAAAAAGAATGTGTACATGTAGAGGAGAGAGAAATTTATGAACTTTTAATTTTTTTTTAAATGAAAATATCATAACTTTTTATCAACAAATTAATGTTTGATAAAATTTATATTTTTTAAAAAGATTCCCGAAGATCTTCAAAATGAGACCATTCAGCCAATACTAAAATTTAAAAAGAAAAAAAAATATTTTGAGTGTTAAGTATGAACAGGTGAAAACGACATATGTCGCATGCTAAAGGCATGTGGACATGTGCCAAATGTACGAAATCGCAGACTAACATAGGCTCGAGTAGATTTTAGACAACGAAAATGAGAGGCGCATGTCCTAAAAGTTCTAATTCAATCAAAAGTTTATCAAAAACCAACTGTATAAAATAACATATAAAATTAATTTGCCAATTTTTTCATAGGTTAATTTAGAGGGTGTTAGAAGTTTTAGAATGGGTTGATTCTCTAATATGAAGTTTTACATGGTGAAGAGAACATTTTCACTGAAAATCAGTCCTTGAATCATCTCCATGCATATAGTCTCTGCAAAATGTGTGTTACAATAGTGTCGCAATAAGATATTTTTCAATGTCCCACACATCAATATGATACTATATATTAAGTCTCCTCTAGGAAGACTTGAGTATCCAATCGATCAGTACAGATAAGACTCCTGGAGACCAGGTCATATTAAACATTAATAGTATGAAATATTAATTTTTCCTTTTCACTGGATTAATGGAAAACAAAATCCAAGACCCTCCACTTACTGTAAAGAAAAAGAAAGCAATGCCCTCAATTATTGACTCACTCACCTGATCTCTCATTGCTAGGAATCATCCATATATTCTCTATATAAACTTTCAATTAGGTTTAATTGTTAGGCATACAAATCATTTTGCTACCTGCAGCTAACTACTAGAATTCCAACTAGCTAGCTAGCTAGCTCCTTGATTATATAATGATGGCTCAAGCAATTAGTACTACTACTACTACTACTGCTTCTCTTCTAATGAGATCCTTATTTTCGAACCTAAGTTTGAAATCCATCTTACTACAAAGAACTCTTCAGTAAGCTCTCTCTCTCTCTCTCATCTTTATTAATTAACTAGCTGTTACATTAAATTTTATTCTTATTTCCTTTGTAATTATTAATTTCTGTTATAATTTCTAGCATATATTAATTAATTAATTAATTAGTTGAATAAATACAAAATAGTTCATTAATTATTTAAGATTGAGAAGTAGCACTACACCAAAGTAGCAGATTTGGAACGGCCTAAAATTAGTTCAGGAACGGTTTTAAACTGTTCCAGTACAGGAACGGCTTCAAACCCGTCCCGGTTTGAACTAACACATTTGTGTCCTTAATCTGAAACAGAATTAAACCGTTCCAATAGAACGGGCATGATAAATCCGTTTTGGGCCGTTCCAGCTGCCAAACGTTACCCCTCTTTTCTCTTTTTTTTTTCCCTTTCTTTCATTAGTCGAGATTTGAGAAGAGTCTCTTCTTCTCTATTTTCCTCTCCTTCATAGTCGGTGATCTAGGGTTCCATCTCAGTCCACGATCACTGTTGAAGATTGAAACCTAGGTCATCGTTGAAGAGCTCAAATCCGAAGGAAGAAATCCTTCAAACCTAAGTTCGAACAACAACGTTAAGGTAAATCTCTATGTCGACCTCACTCTTTGAATCTAGGGTTAGTAGTCATCACCTCTCACTCTGATCTGTGAACTTAGTTTTTGTTGGATTATTTTTTTTGGATAATCAATTAGCTTAGGTGAAAAAATCGTGCTAAAATGCTAGGGTTCTCCAAAAGCATTAACCAGATCTGATCGAACCTCTTCTTCTAGTTAGAGATTTGAGAACTAGAACTTATTCTGTTTCAATTTTATTTTACTGTAAATTAAATCTGTAGTCGTTAGTTTCTAGTTGGATCTGTAACTCTGCTAACAGTAACAGGTATGTTCATTTCCTCTTTCTCTCTTCTCTCCTTCGTTCTCCCTCTCCCTTGTCTTCTATCTCTCTACAACTTAATTTCTTTTCTTCAATTTTGGGAACGATGCTTCTCTATTAACACGACCACTACCAGTACCAAAACCATAAAATTCAATGCCAATCTTATTCAACTTATGCAATCTGTATATTTTGAGTACCTCAAGTGATAATAGTTTTCCTAGGGCAGGCAATTCTGTACAGTTGATGCAATCATGTAGTTCTAAACGATTCAAATGATACAAGAGTAATTCCTCCATCATCCAACTTGGAAACTTGATACCAGGGTAGTTCCTTATGTACAATTCCTTCAAGTTTCGATGAGGTTGGAGGCCTTGAAGCACACCTTCCATCCTCTCTACAGATGATGACAACAACTGTCCTTGATTACTCTCTATAATTTCACTCTCCTTAGGCTCAAAATCTAAATCCAAAGCATGGAGACTTTGCTTTTTCTTCAACTCCGCCCCACAAGCTTCATTTGCAACTTTTACTCTCCCTAACCCACCTATTATTAGGTAACCTTGCAGAAGGTTGAGGTCTTTAAGTTCTTGAATGTGGGATGCTCCGCTTGCACCCCCCACAATGAACTTGTATAGACATTGGAGAGAGCTCAATTTCCCAATTCCCTCAGGTAAGTACATAAGATCATCAGTATGTTTAATATTGAGATGTCTTAAGTTAATCAATCGTCCCATCCCTTTGGGAAGCCTAACAATTTTCTTGCAATGTTTTAAATTCAAGGTTTGCAAATTATATAGACTACAAATGGAATCAGGAAATTCCTTCAAATTATGAATAATGATCTTATACATATTTATATCCTCTTCATTCCAATTAGCATTGTTTCAGCTCCCTCCAATGTTATTAAAAAAAATGACTAGGTTTTGCAATACAGAAGAGTCACTTGAGTGGATAGTATGCCTGATCATCCTACGAAAAAATATATATATATATATGTACAATCGTTACTATGGCATTACAGTATTACGATTTCAATAATTTTAGACTGCTCAATGAATTGGGCATCAATTGGCCTCAATTTGGCTCGTGAAATAACGAGTAGGATCAATTTTGCAAATAGTCAGCCGCTTTATGAGGTTGCTAGTCCAAAGCACAGAAGACATATGGACTCTTGTAGCAGTATGGATGAATCGTTAAGTAATGTTCCTCCCAATATCAAGCAAGAACATTGGGAGGAATTTGTGAAACAAAATTCATCACCGAAGAGCATAGAGAAACGACAAAAGAATGCCAAAAACAGGAAAGGCTTGAAGATCTATCATAGGACGGGTAGACATGGTTTTGCTAGAACCGAAGAGATTATGGTAAGATGTAATGGTGATAGAAAATAATGGTTAGCCTTTTTAATTTTTCTAATGATATTGAATTCTTGATTACTGTGTTCTTTGGGTGTTGATTTAGAAACGAGAATCTGGAAGTGATAAAGCTATTCCAAGGGCTGCTGTTTGGATAAGATCATATTGTAAGGAGGATGGTTCTGCATCAAGTAGTGTCTCATCTGAGCTTGTAAGTTTGTCATCATCTTAACTCATAAACTTAAAAGTTTTTTTTTTATACAAAATATCAACTATCATGTTATTTTTTATGATATTCGATACAGGAAATGATTAGAGAATTAGCACAAACCCAGACAAGTGAGAGTATTGAAGACTTGCTTTTAAATGATCCATTAACACAAGTGTTTGGAAAAGACGATAGGGGTCGTATGCGAGCTATTGGCACCACTGTCTCAAGAACCCAAGTTCAAGGGGCTATTCCTGTAATCTCAAAGATGACTAAGAAAGCCATGCAACATGATGCTCAATCTGAAAAGATGCGAAAAGAGTGGGAGAAATATAAGGAACACTTAGATCAAAGCATGGGTGAAATTCGGGTATGTAGCCTTATGTAGTTTTTTATTCCATAACTTCTGCATCTTATGTCTTATATTTGCATGTGCTTTCAAGGCAATGTGTTAAACAAGTTTGATAAAATATCAACTTTACAAAAGATAAGAACATATGCTTATGTATCTAGAACTATTATAGAGAGGAAGAGATATAGAGTTGATGAGAACACAAAATTGTGAGAGAGAAATGGTTTATAATATCAGTTTTTGTTGTGTTTTGAATGCTTTGTTGTTGACATCATGTTATGGTCCCTAGCTTTGTTTTGTGCATTGGCTTATCTAACTGTAATAGAAAAATTTGAACTTGTATATGTTTATATGATGGGGATGACAATGCATTCTCCATATGCATGTATCAATCAACATCTACCTCTACTTGTATACAAGTGTGGACTGTGGAGAGTAGATAGATTAATTGGTAGGGCCAAAATAATTTTGTTCCTTAGCATCCCTGCCTATTCTATTAGTACATATTCCATCAGTTCTTTTAGTTATTGGTGTTTGTGATTATAACTTTTTATACTTAATGTTGTTTATTTGCTGAATTATTTCTTTGCCTCATGTTATTGTTACTTATGTATAGTTTTTATTCTATAACTTCTGCATTGTGTCTTATATTTGCTTCTGCTTTCAAGGCAATGTGTCAAACAATCTTGAACAATCAGACCAATATTATTCAGACACAATCTACCCCAGCAACACAACAACTCGGTAGGGAATCAACAAGGAGAGAAAAGAAGTGTAACTTAATTGATTGGCGTCGAAATATTGTTGCTACAGGTAGAGTGATAGAGATGGAAGGGCAAACAGTGCATGGGATTCCTCTAAGCGACGAAGACTGTCGAGTTATCTTGGATGCGATCAACAAGCCAAATACTCCATTGTCCATTAGTACTAGCTTTGCTGAAACTCTCGGGGATGTCGGTGTGGGTGGGCATACAGCTTGGCCAAAAGCTTTTATTAAGTTTTTGTAGACCTTATTTTCGTGATATTATGGTTTTAAAGTTGTACCTAATTTTTTTTTAAGGTATTTGCAAGCTAGACTATGGTTTTATGTTTTTGACAATGTTAATTACTTATGTTTTTATGTTTCTAA
>MVGT01002854.1:136405-153768 GCA_002174775.1 Macleaya cordata
AGAGAACGGATCCGTGTACAGCCTTATTTGTACATCGTTATTTTTACATTAGTTGTGGGGCCCACATGGTGAGGAACTAATGGCTAATTTTTTCTGAGAATGATCTACAAGATGAGTAGAACATCCTTACTAAAAATCATATCATTCTAAAATTTTTAATCTCATCATAAATTAATGGGAAATTGATTAAAAATTAACGGTGAACAATGAACGATGAGAAAAAATTCAATTTTTAATGGGACTACCAGTTTTAGAATGATTTGATTTTTGCTGAGGATGATCTACAAGGTGAAGAGAACATTATCAAAAAAATCAGCCCTTAGATCAACAACATGTGGGCCCCACATGCCACTGTACATATAAAATGTACAAATAACACTGTACTCCGATCCGGACTCAGATATATATTTAAGTCAGTTTTATTAATTAATTAATTTGTATTTATGTTAATTTGACACAGATTAGCAACAAAAGTACAATCTAAAAAACCACAGGCAAAAAAGCCTCGACCGGGCGATGATCCTCAAACCAACGGCGTGAATCCACCAGCTGCAGCAGTTGTAATGAATAACACTATGAAGACCCAAGAAGCTGCTAGTTCTGTAAAAGAGAAAGATCAGAAACTAGCAGTCCTTGCTGCTGCAAAGGATGACAATTAATCATCAGGATTTTCGATCGTTATAATAGCTCTACGTACGTGAAGTAACTAGCAGTAATATATATCATCATCGATCTCTTGCTAGCTAGCTAGCAGCTAGCTTTGTTGTTCTAGTACTACTGTTAATCATGAACTTAATTTCGTTGCTTGTTAAATATATAATAATAATTAAGTTCATATTCACTGTCGATAGATCGATCGATCTCAAAGTGTAGTATTTCGAATGTAATTGACGTCGGTCTATGCGTAATAGTGTTGTTTTTAATATATAATAATAATTAAGTTCATATTCACTGTCGTATTTTTTCTTCACTGTCGTTTCTTTACATATACTGCTTATTAACTGATGAATAAGTTAACAAAATGGTTGGGAGGTGATCAAGGATGATGTGATCGCTGCGGCTCAGGATTGCTTCAAAGGTGGGACGCTCCCCAAATCTTTAAAGTCCAACTATATCACTCTCATCCCTAAGGTCGATACTCCCCTTCATTTCTCGGACTTCAGGCCTATTAGTCTGTGTAATGTCACGTACAAGATTTTCAGCAAAATTCTGTGCTCTCGTATCTCGCAGTTTCTCCCCAAGATGATTTCCATGCAGCAAGGAGCCTTCGTTAAAGGCAGGTCTATCTTAGAAAATATTGCTCTTACCTAAGAGATGGCAAATGCCTTGGGTAAGAAGGTCTTTGGGGGGAATGTGATCCTGAAGCTGGATATGGCTAATGCATATGATCGGGTGGAATGGACTTTTCTCAAGGCAGTTTTGCACAGGTTCGGTTTTGACCCCAAAGTCATCGATTTTATCTATAGCTTTGTTTCAGGCTGTTTTTACTCGGTGGTAATGCAAGGGACCTATGATGGTTTTTTCGAGGCCACTAGGGGGCTTCGGCAAGGGGATCCGCTCTCTCCCATCCTCTTTATTCTGTGCTCTGAGGTTCTCAGTAGGGGCCTAGCGGAAGCCTTTCGCTTGGAGGAGATCNGTTGGTGGCAGAAGATCAGAGAGCGTGCTCAGGATCTGGATCTGGTGGTTGGCCATGTTTACAGAGAGGTAAATGCTCCAGCGGATTTTATGGCTAACATGGGTCTCTCTAGCAGATCGGACCACAATTTCTGGTCGAATTTCCCTCCTCGTCTAGTGGGGCTTGCTAGACTGGACAGAATGGGAATCCCATATTTGAGGAACTCGTAGGCGCCATGGGTTTAGCTGAGTATGGTGTTGTGGCAGTCTTGCCTAGAATGCCAGATTGGTGTTTTAGTTTGTGTTGGTGTTGTACTACGTTCAGGGAGGTTTAGGCTTTAGTCCCCCTCCGATTGTGATACTCTATATTACTTCAATAAACCTTCCCTCGCTCCGTCGAGGTTGAAAAAAAAAAATAAAAAAAATAAAAAATAAAAAATAAGTTAACAAAATTTTATGGAGGCTAAACAAAACCCTAACCTTCCCATATTAACAACAATAAGGATTTTTGGACCAAGTTACAAAATTTGTGTTGGAAATCGATTATATCAGGTAAAAATGCAGCAGCGGAAAAATTAGGGTTTAAAAATTTTAAACCGATTCCTAATAGTCGTCCAACCGTTAATGGGATCTTTTAGAGAAGGATAGAAATCATATCTTTGAAGCGTGAACTGTAACCCCAAAACTTTGTTATTAGATGTTGACGATCCCACGAACCAGATTGTCGAACTTGCACTCCAGTTGACGAGAAAACTGCTCAAAACTTGAACGAGGAACTAGAATTTCTTTTCTCTCGACTTTGAAATAATTAGAACACACACAGAATAGGGTAAGGAGAGAGTGGCATTTTTCTCTATGGTTGGGGTAGAGATGGACGCCCCTCTCTATATGTATATATAGAGAAGTCCCTAATCCTATCCTATGCTAAGTCTAATTAGGTCTAGGTGGGTCCTACACTTTTAGGCTTTTAAATATTTAAAATTCTAATTAACTTTAGTGTCTCACATAAAATAGAATTTCTAAATATTTTAATTACAAATAACCCACTAAATATTTGTAACTGAACCCTCCATAAACTGTGGATATTATAAAAGAACCCTTCCACTGTTATTACCGCAATTAAGTCCCTCTACTAATTTCTGACGTTCGTAAATGTCCCTGGCTTTGTATTTATTTACATGTTAGTGCCTAAGGTATATTTACATATTTTGACCATGACCATCACCTATGCATTAACTCCTATGATCTAATAAATCTCTCAAACAATTTGAAAGACCACTAGCCAGTCTAGATCATCAGAACCTGTAAAGTTATTCAGGTGAACGGCATTTCATATGGACTCCTTATTGAACTAACTTATTCTTACTATGGAATAAATGACCATCCATCTTACTCTGAATATTGGATCACGTTTTCGTTTCTGACCTCACTGATTAGCAAAATAAAATGGTCACTACTCTCATGTAAGTTATATGTTAATTCTCAGAATTAAGGACTAACTACAATAACAGTAATTATTATGATTATTTATTATTAACTGACATTAAATAATAATAATCATTCTTTGACCTGTTCAATGTAATTTAATTACATCAACATATTGGACTAGGAGTCAACACTCCTGTGATGGAGATACATCACATTATATGATATATAATCATCCAATATGTTATAGTCTTAAAATAGACGACGAACAACCTTAATGAATTAAATCAACCAACTTCATACAATTAATTCATTTGTTATATTATACTCACAATGCATGTTAAAAATGAATTAATAAATTTTTATTGAACTCAAGATGTCGTAAACATTGTTTTTAGGTCGTAACCCCAACAATATATGCGAGAGTAGGACCTATCACTTTTTCCTTTCTAAAAACGGTAGTGTTATGGTTACCAAAAAACCTACAGCATAATCATCAGAAAGGAACAAATTTGGGTTTGACGCAAATCACGAGGGTGTGTGACGCAAATCACGAGGGTGTGTAAATACAAACTACCGTCAGATTTCCATTCTATAGGCTTTTTTTGTAGGATTTTGTTGTAAGTGTAGCATTATCCTTCTAAAAATATTTTGAAGGGGTTTCCAACTTCGGTGATGCTACACTTACTGCAAAGTATACTGCAAATCTTACTACAAAAACTATTTAGGAGGGTATTTACGTTAATTTAGAAATGACACAAATAACGAAGGTATAAGATTATTTGAGAATCGTGGACTGACTAGCAAGTAAGATTTGCAGTAAGAAAATACAGAAACTTTAGCATTTTCCTTCCAGTGAGACCGACTATGCCAGATAAGCGTCCGCTTGAAATTGACTAATTTGTCTTGTACGTACGTAGTGGATGCCTACAAAACATCATCTTTAAAATTTTGCTTTCTCTTAGATCGAACCCAATAAGATTCAAGCAGGACCTCCATTAATTCTTTGATGTGGACAGGAGAATCTACTGTACTGATGCCTTGATTGGTTGAGTTAGAAAACCGATGTTGCAGTGATGTTACTCTCTGGGACACCCCTTGGTAAATTAAACGCTATATCTTCTTTTCTTAAAGCAAACCCCTTCTCCAAAAGTGCAGTAGGGATAACATGCAGCAGCCTTAACTTAAACAGTAGGGCTATGTGGTCCCACCAAGTTACAAAAACTGCGCCCGATGTTTATGTGGTATAGTTGGTCCTACTACCATATAAGTTACAAACTTTTTTCAAAACACTTTTGTAAAAACCTTCAGTCTAAAAATCATTTCTATAACTTAAAAGACATTTTGTTACGGACGAGACCCCTAAATTTTGGTATTGATGATTGATCTTATTGTGAAGATCTTTGCAGATAAAAAGTTCTGACATTTTTATTAAAATAAAAATTAATAGTTCACAAATTTCTCTCTTTATTTTACATGTACATCTTTTTTTTTACTCCACATGTACATCACATTTCTTATCTACATATCATACTAATTAATCATATGTCTTTTACATATATACTCTTTATGGATTTTGTTAACATGTGCCCTTAAGGCACATGATAAGCTTTTAGGTTTTATGTTTTGTTTAGTTTCTTAAGGTTGTTCAAATGGGCTGATTTTTGGATATGTATATTATTTATACTATTTGGATCATATATAAAAAAATCAGCTCAATCGGAGACCTCTAGCACCACAAACACTTATTTTAGACTTTAATAGTGTGAATGAACGGCTAACATTTAAAGTGATTTGTTTGGAAGGTTAAATATTTCTGATTGAGCTGATTTTTTGTAGACATCTTATAAATAATGATAATATTATGTCTACAAAAATTCGACTGATTTGAAGACCTCTAACTTACAAAAAAGCTCCTTCAAAAACAACCTTATCGTGTGCCCTAAGGGCACACGTTAACAGGACCCACTCTTTATTTACCAGGACCAGATTTCGGAGGGGACAAATCTTGACCATCTTTTGTCTTATATATATAAATATCAATTTACTTTTAAAGTCTCCTCTAGATCGGCTTGATTGCCCAATTCTCAGTATAGGCGACTGCCTGCCATTTGTTACAAAGAAAAAGCAAACTAGCCCTAAATTATTGAGTCACCCTCATGATCTCATCTAGGAATCATCATCATCCAGACTCATCCATGCATGCATCTTACCACAAAAGACTCTTTCTTCGTAAGTCTAATCTCTCCCTCCTAATTAGCTTTAAAAATTTCCTTCAATCCTGCTCTAATTTGATGATTTTTATGAATATTTCTATAAAAATTAATTAATTAGCTGAATAAAAACAAATTTATAGTTAATTATAAGTTTAAGAAGTAATTTTTTATCAGAAAAATTAAGTAATAATTAATTATATATAATAAATTAATTAACTTAATTATATATATTTTGTTAATAGTTATTTGTTTTTTCTTAATTTGGACGATGCTATTTGAACATTGAGATCAAATGTTACAATTGTAAGATTGGACTGTGGAGCCCACATGGTTACGTTTCAAGAGATGAAATTTTGTGAGAGGTTGTTCTTTTAACTATGAAGATCATCCTCATAAAAAATCAGCACATTCTAAAATTTCTAACCCAATCAAAAATTGATCAGAAATTGATTGAAAATTAACGGTGAGAGAAAAGAGTCAATTTTTTATGGAGTAAAAATTTTTAAAATATACTGATTTTGTATGAGGATGATCTTCATAGTGGATGATTGATGATGAAGTGCAAAGACAACAATAAGATGAAGATAAAGGGATCAAAGAAGATTGAAGATGAAGCTGCAAGTATTTTACCAAAAGGTGATGATGATGAGCGTGAAGAGAAGAACGGGTACGTGAAGTAGAGTTTTTTCCAAAAGGTGGAGATTTGTGAAGTTTTGAAAAAATCAATCTAAGTTTTAGAAACTTCATTTCTCTTGTATTTGAGGGAACTTCTATTTTAGGTGGGTTCTAAAAACTTCATTTTTCTTATATTTGAGGGAACTTCTATAGTATAATACTAGTTTTTTACCCTGTGCTACGCACGGGCAACTCTTTTAATATTTTTTTTTTAAATAAAATCTAAAAATTAATAAAGATATAAAAATTCAATGCTAAAAACTAATCTGATAAATTAATTTTCGTAATAATATCATCTTTCATATGATTCAAATTAACCAAAGGAGATACATATTTTGTAATTTCTTAGTTTATTATGTTTATCAAAAAATTAACTAAAATTCTAGTTGATTTTTTGGTAAAAAATATTTTTTCCACTAAATAAGTAATTTTAATTTAATACTTTAATATATTTTAAAATTTTACTCACTTATTAATTTGATTATAAAAAATAAAATTAAAAAATAAGAAATAAGAAAAAATGAGAACTTAATGATGAAAACTAAAAAGATATATGGTAATAAAAAGAGAGATCGAAAATTTTAGAGAGTTGGACAATAAACTTTTCTAATTATATTTACGTTGTTGGATCAAATAGAGCTACACTTGAACTTTTACCATTAGGATCTTGTCTAAGATCTTACCACCTCTCTTCTTTGATAAAACCTTTCGTTAAACTTTTGGTGCATGTAAAATTACTCATACCTAAATAAGCGGGTAACTACGTTAACAATAGATAAGTAGAAATCAAAATCTTTTGTGTATTTAGAATTTCTAAGTTTTTATTAATTGTGAAAATTTAATTTTCAAACTTTGTAAAATGTATAATAGTATTCTCTTATATTTAAAGATAGTTATTGCATTTGTAGGTATATTTAAAATGGAAGGGATCGGTTCACATATGGAATATGACATATAAAATATCACACGGTTGTGGGGCACACATAAAAATAATCAAAGGGCTGATTTTTGGTGAGGGTGTTTTTCTAACCCTATAAATCATCCCCACAAAAAATTAAGTCGTTCTAAAACTTCTAACCCTCAAAAAATAGTTAGAAATCGTTGAAAATCAATAGTAAAATATATCTCTCAATCACCATTAAATTTAGTTGATTTCCAACTAATTGTTTATTGATTTAGAAATTTGAATACGACCTTATTTTTCTGTGAGGATGCGATCTATGACTTTAGAAGAACATCCTCATAAAAAATAAGCCCTTAGATCTTTTCTATTTTGACCCCACAACCGCGTGTAATTTTTCTAAGTCATATTTTGTGTCTCTACCGTTTCCTTCCCATTTAAAATTTCTTATAAATATGTTTTAATGATTCTCTTAAAGAAGTTTTTAATCATAATATCTCTTATTACTTTCATTTGATATTTAACGATTAGTCATATTATTTTGCACTAAGAAAAACCGTACTATATATTTATTATATTTTAAGTTTATATTACGTTTTGTTTAAGAAGTTACATTTTTCTATGTTATCGCGACACCAAAGAAATGGTGTTGAAATGGACACTAAGCCTGTGGGGGGCTCCTTAGATACAATCCAAAGGTTTATGCTTGGTGAAGATATTCTCCTAATGATATAGATCATCTTCACAAAAAACTATCTATTTTTAAAATTTCTAACTCAATCAAAAGTTGATTGAAAATCAATGATGAGAAATAAACGGTGAGAAAAAGAGTAAACTTTTGATAGTTAACTATGAAATTTAAAGTATGAGTTAATAGGGGAGCTAATTTAAACTTCAATTAGTCAAAGTTATACTTGAATTTTTTTGGATTTTATCTTTGAGCAGGGATATTCCAAGATATCTTATTGCATTGCAACAGAGTTTTTGTGGGGACATATAAAGATGATTCAAGGGTTGATTTTCAGTCAAGATGTTCTCCTCACCATTTAGATCACTATATTTGAGAATAAACTCATTCTAAAATTTTTAACATCCTCAAATCAGTCTATGAAAAAATTGTCAAATTTTAAAATATTTTTATAGACCGTTGATTTCCGATAAATTTTTTATAGGGTTAGAACTTTTAGAACAGACTGATTTCTGGATATGATGATTTACATGGTGAGAGAACATCATCACCGAAAATCAATTTTTGAATCATCTCTGTATGGGCCACAAGAAATTGTGTTGCAATATTGTCATAATAAAATATATTACAATATCTTTCCTCTTTATTTTTTAGTTTTTTTGTGAAACAAAAAATCTTAGATCCCCAACTGCATAAACATACTCTTACATGGAGAGAATGAGACCCCATCTAACTACTAAATCTTTAAAGTTACAGCCTTTAAAGATATCCTTGGATGTTCCCCATAAATATTAAAAGGGATTTGATATTAAGCACTACTTCAGCCAAGTCATTCTCCTTATCATATTCCTTTCTAGCCATATATAACCCAACAGAGAGCAAATGGGAGTAAATGCCAGACTATCCTACCTTTGCGCATACCAATAATTTCCTCTCGCATAGTTGACCATTAAACGAATAATTTTAAAAAAAAAATTATTTTGGACACGGTTAAAAACCGTGACCAATGCTTTTATTGTTACAGTTTTTCATTACACACCGTATCTAACAAGCCACATATACAGAATTCAAGCCGTGACCAATATTTTTATCCATGGGCAATTTGGTTACGGTTTTAGCTGGAACAACATGACTATTTACCACAAATATAAGTATTGGCCATGGTGTTACATAGAACACCGTGACCAATACCTACATCTATCTATGTTATGTTGGTCACTGTGTTGTTTGGATAATGCTAGACGTACCGAAAATAGGTTGACACCAAAGTTGACCGAAATTCTTTTAGGGTCTACATAGGCAAGATCCAAGGGCTTAAGTTTATGAAGATGTTATTCTAACATATAGATCATCCTTAAGAAAAATCATCACATTCTAAAACTTCTAATCTCATCAAATATTATTTGGAATTCCTCACCGTTGAATCCAAACCATTGAATTTCCATCAACTTTTGATAGGGTTCTAAATTTTAGAATGGGTTGATTTTTCTTTAGGAGGATGATCTACATGGTGAGAATAACATATTTTCATAAAACCTCAGCCCTTTGCTCGTGCTTATGTGGACCCCACAAGAATTTTGGTCTACCTTAGTACTGAACAATTTCGGTACGTGTAGTATTATTCGTGTTGTTTGCCACCCGCAACCGAAAATCCATTGAATAACTATTTGTGGTGGTTAAGATTTAGACACATTTTTATGTGTACATGCAAGTTGTACAGTAATATGCAATTTACGGTAGATTTTTAAGACTTGAAAACTGATTCACAAGAACAGTGAATTATATATATTTCTCGTTGATTACAGCTTATTTTATATACATATTGTTATCCTACAGTTAATTAACTGTGACATTAGCATATTACTAATCAATAACCAAGCACCACATCATTATGCGCATGTCACCTAATTAGCATCACTCTGTCTTAACAAGGTCCACAAAGTCGATCTTCAAATAGAGTCCATGACTTTTTCAGAGTCAACAGTGTCCAGTACTGGTCCACAACGTACGACGTCTTCACATCTCCATGTGCTAATTATTGAACCCGATATCTAGGTATCATTTTAGTTAAAAAAAAAAAATTTAAAGTTACGATCACAATTAAGGTTTGGTTGATCAATAAAGTTTTTTGGCCCCACCATTTTACACAATGGGTGCCAGATGCTTATGTAGTAGGGTGGGATCCATTACTTTTTTCCTCCCAAAAGTATTATGAGGGGTTTCTAACTTATGTGGCAGTAGGACTCACCATGCCATATAAGCATCAGACATTTATTTTCTAAAAAGGTGGGGCCAAAAAGCAGCACTCTTGGTGGATAATATTAGGACATTGTGTATTGTGTGGCCCCACATGCAAAGTAACTAAGGGCTGATTTTTTTTGCAAGTAAAATCACATCATTCTAAGACTTCTAACCTCACTAAAAATTGAGTGATTTATAGGTTGTTTAAAAATATTATTAATACAAACCAACGGTTGATGGGGCTAGAAGTTTTAGAACGGAGTGATTTTATATTAAAATGATCTATGCGGTGAGGAGAATATCATCAGTCACTTCGATCATATTTGTATGATCCCTACAAAAACATTATCCTATTATTGACTATAAAATCTTGATTGCAAAACCTAAATATAAAACTAACATTTTAATAAATTTCACAGCTATGTACATACAGCGCTCGGCCACAAGGAGGTGATCCAAAAAGGGCTAATTTTCGAACTATCCTCACCATGTAAACCATCCACAACAAAAATGGCATCATTTTTTTTTGAACGGGACTATTGCTCAGGTTATATTATGGCATAGATACACGCAGTGGACGTGTGAGAAGCGCAGATAACCCGCCAAGAACATCGTCACCAACGAATATAGAAAATGCACCCACCAACGGACACAGAGAAACCACCAATAATAGCGTACCTATATTTATTATCAGATTACATAGGACAAACTTAATAGCAATATCACGGCTGAGAAGTTTTGATCCCAAGACCACAAACTATTAAAAATTTATGGGAGGGATGCAGAACATTGAGCCAAAGGCCCATGTGCCAAATCGCCTCATTCTAAAACTTCTAGCACAGTCTAAAGTTAATATTAGAAATCATCAACGATGATTGAGCAATCTGTTTTGAATGCTACTTTTTGGCCCGACCCTTATACAAAATAAATGCGAGATACTTATGTAGCATGGTGGGTCCTACGGCCACATAAGTTAGAAATTCCCTTATAATACGTTCGGGAGGAGAAAAGTGGTGGGTCCCACCCTACCACATAAATATTTGGCACCAATTTTGTAAAATGATGGGACCAAAAAATTTTATTAATCTATTTTACACAATTTTGTAAGGCCGACGTAAAGATATGTAAGGGATGATTTTTTTGTTTAGTGAAAATGACCCTGCAGATGAGAAGATCATGCATTTGGTCATAAAAGTGGTCTGTGAAGCATTACTCAACTCGGAAATGGAATGTATCAAATAAAAAAAGACTAATTCTAGACCAAAAATTTCAAAAAGCACTCATCAATGAAATGGCTGCTGAAAAGCAGACTTTGAGCAGGTCTACTGGGCACTTTAAACCATCAAAGTCGATCAGGCTCCCAACCACTAATTTATGAATCGCTTAACCGTATACGGACCCAGCCGTAGGACTTTCCTATGGTCAATCGAGAGTAATCGATGAAAAATATTTTTTTTTATCCGTCAACAATAATTTTCACTAACAAAAACTAGTTTCTCTTTTTTTTCAGCCGCTCTTTCCATCTGTGGATTGAGAATCAATTTTTTTTCTAATGGAATATGTAAAAGAAGTCTCTGACAAAAAAATCATTATGATTTTAGTCTCTGTTTTATAAATTTAATCTCTACTTTTATGACTTTTATGTCGAAAAGTAGGGACTAAATTTATAAAACAAGGACTAAAGTCATAATGATTTCCAAAACCCCTTTTTCCAATTAGACTTGCTATATTTTAAATCATCAAATCTGATGTTTTGTGGAATCGATTAGGGAGATACCATTAGACTTGCTTTTAGCCAAAACAAAACATCAAAATGGATTCATGCATTTGATTAGGCCAATGGGCCATGCGGATATATGTACACTCCAAGACAACGACAAGACACACCACACAAAAACATTAAAGAAAAACACGACAATGACATTGCACCAAACAATGCCCAACGCACGGAGGTGGATCGTTCGTCTTTTAATTTTTTTTTTTTTAAGAAACGAAGGTCAATCGATTATCAGCTAAATTCGCGCATGTCTACGTAGGTTAATTAATTTTACGGGTGAACGTGTGTCTCGTGATTAATAAAAAAGAAATTTGTTTAAAATTTCATTAAGGTTTTTGTTTTAAATATTTTTGAAGTAGGCCAAGGAATTATTTTCCAAGATACACTATGGTAAGAAAGGCAAAGAACAACACCGCCAAGTACTTCTGATTCACCAATAGAAGTTACAGAACAGTCATCATCCACCAAAACGTTATGGAAATCGTCATCGAAGGGATATCGTAATCGCACTAGAAGGTTATAGAACAATTCTTATAAATATTATATGGGAAAACCTAATGACAAACTACAAAATTAAGAAGTTTTGATCTCAAGAATCAAGATGACCTCTTAAATCATGGGAGGGGTGCAAAGTCTTACATGGGTACGCGTAAAGGGAATTTAATATATTTTGTACACCTTTTTAAGGTGGTGTGCATTCTCTCCCTAATATAACTGTTGCAAATACAATTGTAAAATATCTGTAATCGCAAAACCAGATTTTACTGAAAAACAAGAGGAACTTGCTGGGATGAGTCGCGGACTAGGTCGCTCTCTTTAAGACGATTCGCGGCTCTGCCCAAATGTGCAAGCAGTTTCTCAGTCACGTCGTCCCCAGGATAAAACAGCCCAGAAAACCTTCTGTCTCAATTTCCCTTGCACGGTGGGAAATCGGAATACTAATACACTTCAATTCTTGCTCGGAAACAATTTCAGAAATTCTAGAGTTTTTATCAGGGAGGAAAACTTGTCAAGTTTTTTCTATTTTGTTTCAGTATAAGTGTTGTCTATTTATAGATCAACACCCAACTGTCAAAAAACGGCCATAATCACTGTAGCACAACAGCTAAAAAACGGTCATAAACACTGTAGCACAACAGCTATAAAACGGTCATATAACAGTTATAATTTTATTTTTCGAAAATAAAAATTATAATAAAAACTAAATAAAAAATCTGTTTCAAATCAGAGGCCCAAAGAGCCCAAAGGCCCTAAGGCCCGGCCCGGTCTTTGATTAATATATATATATATATATATAGTATATAATGGGTGGGAGAGGGTTTGAACCCTTGACCTCAAATAGGGAACCCAAAACCTTAACCATTACTCCAATGTTGTTTTGATGAACTATATGTACAAAACAATTTTTAAATATATATATTCAACAATCCCCCACTTATATATTTTAAAAACCTCGAGCAAGAACAGATAGAGATGTGCATAAGTAGAGGTATTTGTCAATTTGAACCTTTACTTAGTGATGAGGCTCTCAAAGTATAAGAATGTAGAGTGACATTAGTCTTGAACTCTAATTCGAGTAAATATACTTCAGTTGCCAAAACACACACAATTCTACTAGTGTAAAGTTCTAAAGCCAGCACTTTACGGCCATGTGCTACTATCCCAGTCATAATGAATGCTCTAGAGAATTTGCCCAGAATTCTCATAGGAAGCGGCCACACTTCCACATTCATATAGGTGAGTCTATCAAGAGTACTCCTGTAGCTAGGTACTCCACTCAAAAAAGAGATATAGTCCTCATTAAGAGTTAATAACTCAACCTTAACCAACTTCAGGATGTCATGCTAAGGGATGGAATCTTATATTAGCATGATTCTTTCTATATCATTATGTGACTTGTTTTTCCCTTTGAACCTATTTCTTGGGATCTCCAGTCTGTAGGTAGGGTATCTATCACAAATGACTCAATTCTCAATGGGCCTTAGTCCCATCCCCTTCGAGGTGTTCCACACCTTTTCCCGTGCTAGTCCTTTCGTCAAAGGATCAGCCAGGTTCACATCAGTCCTTACATAATCCACTCTAACAGCACCAGTTTTGAGAAATTCTCTAACTGTGCTGTGCTTACGACGTATTTGTCGTCTCTTGCCATTGTAATAATGGTTCTGAACTCTTGCAATAGCCGCGGTACTATCGCAGTGGATTAAAATGGCTGGTATCGGTCTATCCCACAAAGGAATGTCTGACATTAGGTTTCTCAACCATCCTGCCTCTTCACTAGCTGCTGCTAGTGCTATTAGCTCAGACTCCATAGTAGATTGAGCTAAAATCGTCTGTTTCTTGGATTTCCAAGAAACTGCACCGCCAGCTATGTTAAAGACATAACCGCTGGTGGCTTTGGAGTCTTCCGAAAGGGTGTTCCAATCGGCGTCACTATATCCTTCAAGGACAGCGGGAAACTTCTGATAGTGTAATCCTAGATTCACGGTTCTTTTCAGATACCGCATCACTCTCTCTATAGCATACCAATGCTCTATGCTAGGACAACTAGTAAACCTGCACAAAACTCCCACTGCATAAGCAATGTCAGGCCTAGTACAATCAGTAGCATAACGAAGACTACCAATAATACTAGCATATTCAGTTTGTCTAATACTATCACCAGTGTTCTTAAATAGTTTGACACTAGGGTCAAAAGGAGTGCATACAGGTTTACAATCAAAGTAGTTGTATTTCTTCAAGATCTTTTCAATATAGTGAGATTGATCTAGAGAAATTCCAGTTCTTGTCCTAGTAATTTTAATTCCTAAAATTACACTAGCTTCACCCAAATCTTTCATGTCAAAGTTCTGACTAAGTAGTTTCTTAGTATCATCAACAACAGATAAGTTGGAACCAAGAATCAATAAATCATCCACATACAGACAAATAATAGTGCATATATTATTTTCATACTTATAGTAGATGCATTTATCACTTTCATTAATTCTAAAACCATTTGAAATAACTAGGTTATCAAATTTCTCATGCCACTGTTTTGGTGCTTGTTTAAGACCATACAATGACTTGTCCAACTTACAAACTTTGTGTTCTTGTTTATTAACTACAAAACCTTCTGGTTGGTCCATATAGATTTCTTCTTCTAATTCACCATTTAAGAAAGCGGTTTTAACATCCATCTGATGTAAAACTAGATCATGCACTGCAGCTATGGCAATTAAAACACGAATAGAAGTAATTCTAGTCACAGGAGAATAAGTATCAAAGAAATCTATGTTTTCTTTTTGTCTATATCCTTTAGCCACTAACCTCGCTTTGTATTTCTCTATTGAACCGTCAGGTTTCAATTTTCGTTTGAGAATCCATTTGCAACCTATTGTTTTGCAGCCTGGAGGTAAATCTACTAAGTGCCAAGTTTTGTTAGATTCAAGAGAGTCCATTTCATCATTTATAGCTTCTTGCCAAAGATCAGCTTCTGAAGAACTGAGAGCCTCATTTAAGGAAGATGGATCTCCTTCTAGATTAAAGACACAAAAATCAGGACCAAAGTTCTTCTCGGTCCTAGCTCTCTTGCTTCGTCTAGGTTCAGAATTAGTGTCCCTAGATTCTTCATCTCTAGGTTCTTCTATTCTAAGTTCTTTGGTGGTTACATTACTAGGTAAGTAACCCCCACTATTCTTAGATTTAAATGGAAATTTGTCTTCGAAAAAATCAACATCAAGAGATTCAATTATTACTTTATTATTAAGATCATAAAACTTATATGCTTTACTGTTATGGGAGTAACCAATAAAAACACACTCATAAGCTCTGCTAGCTAACTTTGATCTTTTAGGATCAGGAATCCTAACATAGGCTAAACAACCCCAAATTTTAAAATAAGAAACATTTGGTTTTCTATTTTTCCAAAGTTCAAGAGGAGAAATTTTTGTTTTTGAGTTAGGAACTCGATTCAAAACATAACAAACAGTTAAAAGTATTTCTCCCCACCAATGAGGAGCTGCCCCAGAACTGAGCAAAATAGCGACAACAAGTTCTGTGTAAGTTCGATTTTTTCTTTCAGCTTTCCCATTCATTTCTGGTGAATAAGGCGCTGTAGTCTCATGTATGATTCCAGTAGAATTGTATAA
Source organism: Macleaya cordata (assembly GCA_002174775.1). Taxonomy (NCBI): domain Eukaryota; kingdom Viridiplantae; phylum Streptophyta; class Magnoliopsida; order Ranunculales; family Papaveraceae; genus Macleaya; species Macleaya cordata. Next base: position 152,070 of record MVGT01002854.1, read on the forward strand.
TTCTAGGAATTCTCCAGAATTATACTCTGTACCTCTATCACTACGAAATCTCTTTATCTTTCGATTGAATTGATTTTCAACTTCAGCAATAAAGATCTTAAACATTTCTACAGCCTCACTTTTATGTCTTATCAAATAAACATAAGTAAAATTCGAACAGTCGTCTATAAAGGTAATGAAATACCTTTTCCCATTTCTGGTTAAAATGCCTTCATACTCACAAATGTCGGAGTGAATCAGATCTAAAGGTTCTGATTCTCTAACTACGGATTTGTGAGGAGTTTTGGTAATTTTTGCTTGACTACAAAATTCACATTTTTCAAAGTTTTCTAAGGAAAGTTCAGGAATAAATCCTAGCATGCTCATATTCTTAACTAGTTTTTTGTTAACGTGACAGAGTCTAGCATGCCAAACATTAAAGGTGCAAACAATATAAGAAGAAGGTGCAACTTTATTCATCTCAACATTGAGTTTAAACATGCCATCAGTAGCGTAGCCCTTTCCTACAAACATTGAATTTTTAGTAATAATATACTGATCTGATCCTATAGTCTGAGTAAAACCAGCCTTGTTGAGGAGATAGCCAGAAACCAGATTCTTTCGTATTTCTGGAGTATGAAGGACGTCTTTTAGAATGACAGTCCTTCCAGAAGTAAACTTCAGTTCCACCTCTCCAGTTCCGAGAACATTAGTGGTGTGAGAGTCTCCCAACAACACTTTCTTGTCATCAGATTCAGCATAATTTTTGAATAGAGACCGATCATAGCAGACATGACGAGAAGCGCCAGTATCTGCCCACCATCCTTCGGATCCACTTATCAGATTAATTTCTGATATCATAGCCACAAGTGGCTCTTCAGTTACGTTGGCCTGTGGAGCAGGACGACGTTTGTTACTTCTACAATTACGGGCCATATGGCCTGGTTTGTTGCAGTTGTAACATATAAACTGAGCAGAATTGGAATTCTGTCCATTTCTTGAAGGGGGTTGATTCTGGTTCTTGTTCTGATTGGGCTTCTGGAAGTTCTTTCGGTTCTGGTTCGGCTTTGTGTTCTTTTTGATTGGTTTCAGACTAGCTGGAGTCTGACTTTTATTGTTTGAAACAATAAGTATCTCTTCTTTCAGGTCTTGTTTCCGTGCTTCCTCCTCAACCCTCAACTTGGTAATCAGACTTTCAAGTGAGAAATTTTCTGTTATGTGACGTAGGGTACTTTTAAATTCCTTCCAACTTGGTGGTAATTTGTCTATCATAACAGCTACCTGAAATTGCTCATCTATGTTCATCTTATCAGCAAGAATTTCATTAACTATTTTATGTAACTCATGAGCCTGGGTGACAACAGATTTTTCATCCACCATCTGAAATTTCAGATAGCGGCTGACAGCATATTTTTTTAGACCCAGCGTCTTCAGTATCATATTTTCTCTGATGTGCATCCCAAACATCTTTAGCAGAGTCAAAAGTAGCATAATATTCATACAAATCATCAGATAATGCATTCAGAATATAATTTTTGCAGTCAAAATCGTCATCCATCCATTTGTCGATTGCTTTCAGGTTATCATCAGTAGAAGGTTCAACTTCTTCTGGTTTTGTCGAACTCAAGACAACAGATAATTTTTTCAGTTTGAGATAGAAGAACATCTTTTGTTTCCACCGTTTGAAATGAAGTCCTTCGAATTTGAAGGGCTTATTGTT
>MVGT01002854.1:154680-207779 GCA_002174775.1 Macleaya cordata
TTTTGCGTGTCAGGGTTGGATGATCTAAGAAAAGGCAGGAAGGCAAGAGAAGGAAGTCGCCTAAGACTCCAAATTTTGAGGGTCTCCAAAAGATTTAGGTAGTTACCTTGTTTTTAGTATTAATAATATGTATACATACAAAGCTTCGTTTTCAGAAATTTAGGGCCCGTTTGGTTCGCGATTGGAAAACATGCTTTCAAAAACTAATTTACACCTAAACTATATGCATTTTGTACTACATCCAAAACTGTTTTAGGATTTACAATAAAATCATGTATGATTTTACAAAACAAAAAAATGTTGTTTTCTTTGTTTTCAATGAAATCATTTAGGATTTTATAGTAAAGTCAACAAAATAGTTTTAGATGTGATATAAAATGTAGTTAATTTAGGTGTAAATTAGTTTTTGAAAACAAGTTTTCCAATCGCGAACCAAACGGGCCCTTATCTTGTGTTCCCAAATCTCAGATCCAGCCATGCTGTGAATTATTAGATTATTATTATTATTATAATAATAATTTGCTATTATATATATATAGTCGGTTATATAGCCCCCTTCCCTCGCTTGTGGGGCCTACATGAAATACATTCAGGGGTTGATTTTTGGAGAAAAGATCTACACGGTAAGGAGAACATAGTTACCTGAAATCAGCCTTATCTAAAAGTTGTAACCTCAAATCTGCCCATTTTAAATCAACGGTCAAAATAAAAGTTTAAAACTTTCAAATTTTTTAAGGTTAATTTGAAGGAGTTAGAAGTTTTAGAACGAGCTGATTTTTGAATATGATGAAGTACATAGTGAGGAGAACATCCTCTCTAAGAATTAGTTGTACGATGCATTAAATGTAGGCCCCACAAGCGAGGGGTTATATAAGAGAGCTATATAAGGAGGGGCTATATATATAGAGCAATTTAATTAAGTCTCGTCTAGGTAAGAAGACTTTGATTGCATGCCCAATCAGTATAGATTGACGACTCTTGACCAGCTAGCAGCAGGTAATTGGTAATATTACTTAAACATAATTAATTAAGAGAACGGATCGGCATACAACTTTATTTGTTCATTTTATATATACATTGTCATGTAGGGCCCACATGAGGTTGATCTAAGGGCTGCTATTTTTTTATAATGTTCTCTTCATCTTATAGATCATCTTCACCAAAAATCACCCCATTCTAAAACTGCTAGCCCATTAAAAATTTACTATTTCGCTCACCGTTAATTTTTAATCAAGTTCGGATCAATTTTTGATTGGTCTATAAATTTAGAATGATTTTATTTTTGGTATAGATGTTTTACTCATCTTTTAGATCATTCTTACAAAAAATCAGCCATTGGTTCCTCACCATGTGGGCCCCACAACCAATGTAAAAATAACGATGTACATAGATCCAGACTCATTAATAAATAGTATGAAATTAACAATATTCCTCTTTTACAGTTTTACTACTAGTGTGTTTGGATTGGGAAACATGAGTCCTTGGAAACATAAATCCCTAGAAACATGAATCCTTTAGTTTGTTTGGCAACCATAAAAGAATCCACGGATTCATGAATCCTTGGAAGCTTCAATCCTTTGGTTTGTTTGGCTGTCATTTAAAAAAAATCTCTATTTTGTTATTTTAAATTTGTGGGGTGTAATCTGCATTGAGTTGGGTGAATACATATAGTTTGTTTGGATGAGAGATTTTAAGTAGGGATGTTGTTGGGACTAGGAATTTGGTAGAAAACTAGTTATAAATCTAACTAGTTTTTCACCAAATCCTTTGTCCCCATAAAATCCTTACTTAAAATCCCCCATCCAAACAAACCAATAGTGAATCCTTAGTTTAGAATGCCAGCAAATTCTAAGGGTGGAGGTCGGACTCCAGAATAGGGATTTGTTGGAAACATGTTTCCATAGGAAACAAGTTTTCAGGGATTCTTGGCAGCCAAACAGACCAGGAAAACATGAATCCCTTATCCCACTCAATCCTTACCTTAGAATCCCCTTCCAAACAAACCATACATTTAAATTGAAAAGGTTAAAGGTTATAATCTATTCTAATAAGTCCCCTCCACTACCATAAAGAAAGAAAAAGAAAGCAAATTAAGCCTGCCTCCATTATTGACTCAATGATATCATGACGTGATGATCTGATCTCATGCATGCTAGCTAGCTCTATATAAATGAAATACTTACAATTGGGTTTGTTTGAGTAAACCATACAAATCATCATTTTGCTATATACCCTGCCTGCAGCTGCTAATTAACTACTAGAATTAATTCCAAATACTACTTCAATTCTAGCTATTATTAATTAGTAGCTCCTCCCCTCCATTAATGATGGCTCAAGCAATAACTACTACTACTACTGCTTTTCTTCTAATGAGATCCTTTGTTTCAAACCCAATTAGTTTGAAATCCATACTACTAACAAGGACTTTTAAGTAAGTATTTACTCTCTCTCTCTCTCTCTCTCTCTCTCTCTCTCTCTCTCTAGATCTCTCTTTCTCTCTCTAGATTGAGAAATCCATTAGTTCATGAGATCCTTGTATTATTAGCCTTAATTTCCTTACTTCCTTTGTGTTATTATAAATTTCTGTTATGATTTCTAGCTAGCATTAATAATAATTAGTTCATGAATAAAAATAAATTTAAGAGATATGATTAATTGAGAAGTAATTATATATAAATTAGTTTTTTTGTTTTTTTTTTTGGGTTATTTAATTTGTTTGTTACAGAACATCTACAGCATTACAAGCAGCAAGCGGGAAAACACCAACAGGTAAAACGCCTGGAACTGGTAAAGGTCCTCAAACCAACAGCATGAAGCCTGCTGATGCAGTAGCAGCTGTAGCAATGAACACTACTATGAAGACCCAAGAAGCCAGTGCTGTCACAGAGAAAGATCAGAAACTGGTCCATGCTGCTGTAAAGGAGGCGGATATATAGGCTATATGTAAATTAAGCTAGAATTAGTAATGAAGTAAATAACTAGTTAGCTAGGGTTTAAGTATATAATATGATCAGCTCTAATTGCTAACTAGCTTTGTTTTATAGTTTTGATGATCAACTTTTGTCACTAGCAAGCAAGCTAGCTTGCTTGTTGCTTATTATATATAATAAATGGTGTACGTGCCAGCGTCGATCTCAAAGCGTACGTCTGTATTTTGAATGTAATTTACATATAATAAGGTATATCAGTATCAAAATTGTGTCTTTGATGATTAAGTTGGAATAATTGCTATCTTCTAACGACCAAAACAAATAATTGCTATCTTCTATATTCTGACAAACTGATAATAATTTTTTTTTTTTTTTTAAAAACATATATTGAGAATAAATTGAAAAAGAAATTATTAGGCTGGGGTTGGTTGGGTTGCCTGAGCCCTCTGACCAAGCCCGTCCAAGAAATTCTCGGACGGGCACTTTCTCAGATCGAACCCGAAACTGTGCCCAAAGATTCTGACCCAGCCCAACCCAATGTCAAGTTGGTCGAGTTCAACCCGTCCAACTTTCGCCCCTATTAAAAAGATAAAAGATGCAAGTGCTAGCATAGCAAGTAAAATTTTTTATTGTTGATAGCACAGACCTGGGTGCAAATCCCATTTGCATCGAATAATTTAGAAAATATCGAAGGGCGTACGTAATCCAGGAGTGTACGAATACTCTAATGATTTGTCTTCCAAAGTTTGTAGGTTGGCAATTTCTCTCTCCTTTCTCTCCATCCTTTAGGGTTCTTTCTTTACCAGTTAATTAGCGGCACTTTCTCATTTATGCCCTTTACTTGTATTTGAGCAATAGTCCCATCGTAAAAAAAATTAAAATTAAAAAAAAAAAAAAGAAGAAGAAGAAGATGATGAGAAAGATAAAGATAAAGCATGCATCCCTCCCCTACAATAATATGCAAAAATTACAAAGGGAATTTAAAAATGATATTTTGAAAATAATTAACCAAGAGAGCATCCAAAACATATAATATGAGTTTATTTTAGCCATTTAGCTAGTCTACTAAATAATATATGAGTCTATTTAGTCCAAAAATAAAGTTTGGACAGATTTATCTTTTAACTAACTCAAAGTAATCATTAATTATAGGTGCAAACCACTTAACTATAAACTTTTATTAATCATCAAAAAAATAAATTTAATTTCATTTTTGGAGCTCCTTATTACATAGATAACTCCCACATAATAAGTTAAAAAACTACCAAAATACTAAAAATTTGTTCCGTAAGGTATCTATTAACTAAAAGCAACTTTCTAAACCTATTAAAACTTAAAATAGACACTTCTAGACCTTCCTAAATAAGCCTTAAATAATAAAAACAGGATTTAGTTATTTATAATAAGAATAAATATAATTAATTCACATAAATAAAATAAGACTGCAATTTTTTTTCAAATCATCCTCCATCAATTTCTTTCTTAATTGGGTAATGTTAAAAGGAAAACGTAAATTTATGGAAAAACAAGGCTTTAAGCACAAGCCCCGAAGTGGGGGTGAAGATGATAGTGATGGTGGTAGAGGTGGGGTGTATTTTTAGTTGGGTTGGTGGAATGAAAAAGCTATTTTTTTTTCCAATCAAAAGGGATTGGGTTTATAGTCTTGTTTTCCCCCAAACCATTCATGTTTTCCTTATAACATCACCCTTTTAATTTTGTTTTTGACATAAAATTGTCAACTTTAATAATACAAATTAATTTTTTACAAAACTTATATTTTTGGAAGAATTTGTCGAGATGTTCAAAATGAGACCAGTCAACAATACTTTTTTCAAAAAAAAATTAATTTTTTATGCAAATTTATTTATGCATAACATAAATTATGTTTTAACTAGTTTTTTATATAAATAGCATCCAAATTCGAATTTGCATGCTTCAAAACTAGGTAACATCAAAAGAAGAAGTGGAGATCTCGACGACTACTTTTCAAACATATAAATTTCGTTAAAATTTATTACTAACAACTGTGTGCAAATATTTTACAATATTTTTGCATAAATAAATAGAAGACTACTTCTACAACTAGCACTTTTTATCTAGATTACATCTAAATTCGAATTTGCGAGTTTCAAAACTAGGTAACATCAAAAGAAAAAGTGAAAATCTCGAAGAATATTTTTTAAATATATAAATTTCATCAAAATATGTTACTCAAAACAATAAGCAAAATATTTACATAAATTTCACAAAATTTAAAATATATATATTCTTGATTGGTCTAGTTTCGAAGATCTCGAAAACTGATTTTCAAACATATGAATTTCGTCAGAATTCAAATTTTAGTTTAAGAGATATGACATTTTAAAATTTAAAAACAAAAAAGATAACTAATTTTCTCTTTCCAACAGCTATACAAGTTGTAACAGCAAGAAGGTGATCGAAAAAGATAAAAATGGCAAAATAGGAACACTAAAAAGTAAAAAATAGACTAAACAGACTTAGAAAAGTTTAACAAGGATTAAACAAACTAAAATAACTTGAAAAATATATTTCAGCCTTGTTGAAAATCTTGTGAACGAAATAGATTCAAAACAATTTTTTGGTCTTTTCCCAAATTAACCATCCTAAGTTATTGAGATATATTTGGGATATTTTATAAGATTTTTTGAGAATTTTTTTTTTTGAGCGAGTGGAAATTTATTAATATATTATACAAAAACTTAGCAAGAGGGGACACTTAAACTTATAACTTAATTATTGGTCTTGGATACCTAGCTCTGGAACTTATCTTCTCTTAAATTAATTTGTTGCAAGAATTAAAAGTTTGATAAAGACTACAACAACCTTTTGGCATTTTTTAGTAAAGACGATGAAGACAAAGCAAGGGGCGACGTGGTCCTCAGCTGCATGGGGACTCAATCGCATGTGTTCCATGGACTTATATGTTTTAATTGGCATAGCTTTCTCTATCAAGTAGTGGATGGCAACATCAACCTGCTTACTGACCCAACAATTATAAAACCAAAAGTAATGCAAAATCTTTGGACTTTGAATACTTCTATTTTTTTACAACTTTTGAGGGTGGAAAGTTTTAGGGCAATTCTAATGGAATCTTAAAACTCAATCTCATAATTAACCCTTGAATATATGGATTAAGAGGTGGAAGTTGAATAGTGGAAAAATTAGTGGAACTAGTGGTTAATTGTTGAAGTGTATTTTTTAATTATAAACGAAAGAAAAAGAAGAGAGAGAAAGATATATAGACAGATATAGAGATAAATTAATTTATCTATTATTAATTGTTAAATATCATAACTTACAAACTCTTTTTTGACAAACTTTATATTTTTAAAAAATATTTATGAAAAAAAATTAAATGCGATCAGTCATTAATATCAAATTTAAAAAGAAAAAAAAAGTATGTTCGGTATTCAGTATACGAATTCCCTGCAAACGACACAATAGTCAACGACATATGCTAAATATACAAAAACGCAAACTAAAATATACTAGAACAGATTTTAGACGTTCAGGGAACTAGCGACGATATAGGCCGCCGCCCCAAAGTCGTCATGCCCCCTAAACGTACATGGTAATGTGTCATGCATCATTTTCATTTTTATGTTAAATTGTCCGGTGATGCTATATTTACTGCAAAATGTACTACAAATCTTACTGCAAAGGCTAATTAGGAAGGTATTTGCGTCAATTTAGGAATGATGCAAATCACGAGGGGTATGAGATTATTTGAGAACCGTGGGGTGACTAGGCAGTTAGGTTTGCAGTAAGAAAATGCAATAAGTTTAGCATTTTCCTAAATTGTCAATCGTTTTTACTAAAAAAGTAAGAAGACAGCAATAAGTTTATTGAGAAAGTAAATGATTGAGTTAATACTGTATAATGCTCAAAAAAAAGTAAATACTATATATGTTACTTTGTGCTTTTTGTGTATCAAAGTTTTTTGTTTTGATAGTGAGAATTCGAATTAATGATCATGTTAGAGAGTGAATTTGTGTGAATTATTGGACAAACTTGATTGATCCTGCACATTTTTGCATATTAATAACATTCATATATGCTAATATGCCCTAAAACAAGTTTTATACTACTGTAACAATATTATGTGAAGAGGATTTAGCCACGGTTTTTTCCGTGGCTAATGTCCTACAGACACGGTTTTATAATGCACCATAACCATAGCCACCAAATCTCTGTTTCCTTACGTATACACATACGGCGGGCCGCGATAGCTATACAATGTAGCTAAAAACTAACTAACAGTGTTGTAGCCTATAATTCCAAAAACCGTCGCTAGAAGGTTCATTTATTATTTTTGCCACAGAGAAACGAAGACAGAATACACATACGGCAACAGTTAAGAACCGTAGCTAACAACGAATAAACATTGTCATCTATGGATTCAGGGTGTCAGGTAAAATTAGCTAGGGTTTTGGCTAGGGGGAAGAATTATTGTAAATAGTGATCAAATGATAATTAAAGAATTGTACAGATTCAACGTGCAGTGTATTAAAATTTACACAATATTGGGCTGAAAGCCCTCCTTTTATACCAGTTTCAAGTAGAGGACAAGCAATTTTTGTTTTATAAGTCTAATCCCTACTTTTTAACGTTTTATAAGGAAAGGAGTTAATTCCTTCTTTTATTTTAAAACTCTAAAATTTTGGTACCTAAACTACCCTTCTCTTTGCTAACCACGTATATTTCTAACTGTTTTTGCTTGTATTGACCGATGACGTGGCAGAGAGAGAAAATAAGTTTTTTTAAAATTAAAAATGCTATAACTTTTAATCTACAAATTAGATATTTGCCAAATTTATATTTTTGGAAAGCATTTTTCAAGATCTTTAAAATGAGACCAGACAACAATACTAAATTCAAAAAAAAAAAAATTTTCGTAATTAGACTATGAAAACCCATAACTGCTTGTATAATAAAAACGGTTATGCAAACTATAGATTGCATAGTAAAAAACGATGCAAATTATAATTTGCATCAGCTATTTTAAGTAGTTTTGAGCATATGCACTTCTCTAAGTCTCTATGCAACCAGATTGAATAAGAAAAAAGCTAAAAAATTACATTTTAGACAATGCAAACTATAGATTGCATAGTAAAAAACGATGCAAATTGTAATTTGCATCAGCTATTTTAAACACTTTTGAGCATCTACACTTCTTTAAGTCTCTATGCAACTAGATTGAATAAGAAAAAAGTTAAAAAAATTACATTTTAAACAATGCAAACTATAATTTGCATAGTAAAAAACGATGCAAATTGTAATTTGCATCAGCTATTTTAAATACTTTTGAGCATCTACACTTCTCTAAGTCTCTATGCAACTAGATTGAATAAGAAAAAAGTTAAAAAACTTACATTTTAAACAATGCAAACTATAATTTGCATAGTAAAAAACGATGCAAATTGTAATTTGCATCAGCTATTTTAAGTAGTTTTGAGCATATGCACTTCTCTAAGTCTCTATGCAACTAGATTGAATAAGAAAAAAGCTAAAAAGTTACATTTTAAACAATGCAAACTATAATTTGCATAGTAAAAAACGAATTTGCATCAGCTATTTTAAATACTTTTGTTTAAAATTATATTTTAAACAATGCAAACTATAATTTGCATTGTTTTTAAGCTTGGTAAATAGGTTTTTTCTGGATTTTTTTTTTTTTAATTTGGTATTCATGTGTGATCTTGTTTTAAAGATCTTGAAAAATGCTTTCCAACGATATAAATTTTGTTCAAATCCGATTTATATTTTGAAAGTTATGGTCATTTTTATGTTAAAATTCATTAATTGGGATTTGCTAACGTGCACCGTCATTATTCAACAGATGGGTTTTTCGTCTTTTTACATCGCGCTAACGTGTGCCGAGGACTGTCCTTACATGAAAAAAAAGCATGTCCTCTACTTCAATTTTTTTCCCATGCAAGGGCATCCTACTCATTTTCCGTAAAATTTATACATTTTTTTTCATGTCTCATACTTAGTCGGATCTGCCTATTTTATTCTACATTAAATAAGCCCAAATCCTGTTGTAGCCGATAGAATTGAATTTCAGGCCCATTAAAATCTCTTATCGGCTTGCCTGCTGGTAATACATCAATGGTAATATTATTTTATTATGAGTAATGCTATGACCACCACTTGGGGATGACCTCATGTCACCCTGCGAAGATGATCTAAGAATTAAATTTTTCTAACAATGAACTACTAGTGAGAAAACCAATTCTCACGGTAATCAGCACTTTGGATATGTAAGCCCCCCTTTTATTTGCATTTAGGTTGAACAACATAGGTGGGTAACGGACTTAAGATCTCCCTCAACTTAGAGGTCGAGTGTTCGACTCCCCTTACAGCATCCACAGTGATGCAGGGTAAAAAGCTATTTTACCCTTTTGTTATTTGGCCTACGAGAACCACATGCACAGTGGTAGTTTTTTAAAAAAAATTGAGAAATTAATAAAAAAAACTGTTTTTAAGGATATAATCGTCATTTTTAAAAAAAAATTAAAAAACACCAGGCGCCTGGCTATTTTTTAAATTTTTTTTTTTAAAATGTCGAATCTGTACCACCACGCCCCACGCAACTTTTTTTAAAAAATATGAGACGTGGGGTTTGCACCACGCCTGGTGCTGGACGTGGTGCTACCACCACGCCTGAATGGGACGTGGGGCTATCTCCACGCCCCATGTAATTTTTTTAAAATAAAAAAAAATAAATAAATAACAGACGTGGTCTTAACTCCACGCTCCATTGGACATAGTGTCAGCTCCACGCCCCGTAAATGTATCTGCAGACTTGTCTCCAGAAGGCCAATTTTGGCCTATCTCTGAGTCTCGTAGGCTAAAATTTTTATTTTACCTTACCCACTGTGCAAGTGGGATAAGGTAAAAGTCAAATTTACCTTACCACTATGGATGCACTTAGAGCCACTCAAGAGAATTATTCCCTAACTTATCCGGTAATATAAATTAGAGATGCACACTAATTCTAGGGACTAATAAGTGGGTACCCTTAGAGGTACCGGTTAGCAAAAAAAATAAAAAATAAAAATTGAGCAGCAAAATAGGATTAATTTATTACACAGGCGCCACTTAGCTAAGAGACATACTTCAAAGCTAATATTTAGTTTCAACTTTATTTATTACACAGGCACCACTTAGCTAGCTAGCTGGGAGTAGGATTAATTGTACGTACGTAGTTTAATTAGTAATTACATACTAATTAATTGCAACACGGTCGAGCCCCCAGCCAAATGGCCTTTGAGTATAGCAGTCGAGGTTGTCACCTGGGTTCACACCCATTATGTTACAGTATCTCTCATAGAACCCAATCCTGTCCATGACTTTGTCATTCTCACCTTGCCCGCATTCGAGCCCTCCGTTGATGATGTTGGTGATGACGCCGTAGCCTGGGAGACGTCCGGCTGCAATGTCGGCCGAGGATGGTTGCCATTGTCCGACGATAACATCGTGGCAGGATGGCTTTGGAGACTGTGGGGTCATCCAGAACCAGAATGCCGTCTTGAATGAAATGGTTGGATCTTGAGCAACCAAATCTGGGTTATTCAAGATGTCTAACTTTAAGGCTTCTCCAGCTTGTCCATAGTTGTAGTTCCTAATGATCATGAAAATTAATTAATTCATCAAATCACGTTTAAAAATGTGATTAAGGCTTTGAGCTTATATTTACACCACGGTTACACCAATGGGTGAGACCCACACAGAAATGATCTAAGGGTTGAGTCGACCATCCGTGCATGCTAAAATGTGTAGGCTATGCGGCATCGCACGCGCCTACTAGTATTTATAAATATTGAAGAAAAATCAATATGTCAACATAATTAGTTAATAATTAATAAATTACCAGGAAATTTGGATGGGTCCTCGACCAAAATAGCTTTTACCAGGAGCACAGGGCCACTGTGTGCCCGATTGACAGTAATCACTTCCAGGGTATCTCTCTTTAACAAAACAATAACCCCATGAATATGGCCCACCTGGAGCTGTTGCCCAACCACCTACACATACATTTACGAAATCAAATCAAATCAAATCAAATCGTACAAATGCCAACTTGCAATTTTTGTTTGAAAGCTGCTATTGGCACATAAAAAAACTTTAGGTTTAGCCAAACATAAATTTTGTAGGCCCACATGAGTATGATCTAAAGGATGATTTTTAGTTATGATGTTCTTCTTACTGTGTAGATCATAATCATAAAAAATCACGTCATTTCAAAATTTCTAACTCCACCAAAATATGAATAGAAATTGATTGAAAATCAATGGTAAGAAATAAATAGTGAGGTCTTCCAATCAATTTTTTTGGGAGATTAGAAGTTTAAGAATGAATTGATTTTTTGTGATGAGGATCTACATGGTGAGAAGAACACTATCGTTGAAAATCAGTATTTAGATCATATCCAAATGGACCCCACAAAATTTATGTTTGGCTAAACATAAAATTTTGTATGTACCAAAAATATTGTTCATTTTTGTTGGCATCAAAGTATTAATATATCAAAAAAAATTAAAATAAATTAATAAATCAAGTGTTATAGTATAACCTAACACGCAAACAAAAATTAAAAATTAATAAAAAAAAAATCAGACAATGTACAGTTATACAATATTGATGAAAGAAGGAGGTAGGGTAATTATGTTACCGGTAGTTTCATGAGAGGTTTGAGCCAAGAAAGCTGCAATCTCCCTTTTACGTGTATCGGTGTCACCGGTGGCAGCGAAACTGCTAAAAGTCTTAGCTGCCTCAATGAAAGCATCGTAAGTATAGAATGATCCCTCACAAGCCGGATCGTTGCGATAGGCCAATAGTTCATCAAAAAGTGATCGGCTAATAAGTGAGGTCAAGTCATCACCTCCACCGGGTGGTGGTGGTGGTGGGGTTGGGGTGGATGGAGGAGGAGGCGGAGACGGTGGTGGCGGTGGAACGGTTGGTTTACATTGGCTCTGGCAACCAGCGCCACAGTAAGAAGCGGTGCTGCCGCAGTAACCCCATTCACTACAACAGAGACCTCCAGGGCACAAAGCACCCCCTGCTTCCCATCCACATTGGACTTGTGCCAAAGCACCACCAAATAAGGAGGAGATCAAACACAACAAAACCAAGAGAAATGTCTTCATTTCTATAATTTCCTAATCACTCTCAATTAAGGCATATTAATGGCATTTGAGATTTGAACAAATTTGAGAATTAGATGAATTATTTTAACATTTTCTTTTATCAATCCTCACAAAAGTCTCGGATTCATAAAATGGTTGAGACTTCAAGATATATTTTTTATTTAAACTATTTTTTTTTATGATGGGGTTAATAATTAATTGCCCAACAACAAACAAGGACGCAAGCAACCAAATAGGCACCAGTAATTAATGATCCATGTAGAAGACATAGCCAACAATTTTTTTTGAAAGGGAAAGGTTAAAAGAAGGAAGAATAAAAATACAGCAAAGGTTACAAGAGAGGGCTTATCCTAACATTAGAGCCTCCCAATTGTTTACGAGATCCAGGAAACAGTAACCTCTAAACAAATCCCCCCTCAAACCCCACAGGAACATAAAACCTTTGGCTTTACAGATAAGATCATCCATCACCACTTCTTTGGAGTTAAAAGCACATTTATTTCGACATATCCACCGACCACCAAATTGCGAACGGAATTAATTTCCAGATCTTATTAGCTCTACCAGATAAAGGCGCTTTCTCCCAGTTTTTAATGACATCAAGTATATCGTTACCTTGAGCCCATTGTATACCTGCGCTCTTGATAAAGTAATTCCAGACAGCGGCTGTAACTGGGCAGTGGAGGAGAAGGTGTCTCACGGTTTCCTCATCTCTGTTACAAAGGTAGCATCGATTAACCCACGTCATACCTCTACGACAAAGGTTATCTATAGTAGGAATTGCATTTCTGGCTGCGCTTCATACCATGAATGAGATCTTGGACGGGATCTCCCTTCTCCAGATCAACTTGTCCTCCCAGATTTCAGCATTTTCTCTCATGGACTCCAAGTAGCAATTCCTAGCAGAGAAGTTGTTAGAGGCTGCAAATTTGCAATTAATCTTGTCCTCTCCCACTCCTAAAGGAGGCATCTGATCAAGCAATTGAACTAAGTCAATGATCTTCTTTCCTCATTATTCACCACCCTACTGAAATTAAAGTCCAGTCCATTCCCATCTGTGATAACATCAGAGATTAATACCATTTTGTTTCTCGACAGGTTAAATAAGAGCGGGAATCTCTTCTTTAATGGCATATCTCCGATCCATTTGTCCTTCGAAAATAGGGTAGCAGCTCCATTGTTGACCTTAATCACTGAATTGGTTGTTATCACCTTCTTCAGATTCAAGACATGCCTCCAGACACCAGTCCCGTATGGGGTTTTTGTATCCATGGGTAGCAGATGTCCTGTTGGTCCCCCATATTTTGCCTCAATAACCTTATGCCAAAGAGCTTCATTTTCCGTACAATACCTCCAAATCCATTTAGCAAGTAAAGCGGAATTAGTTTTTGAGAGGTCCCTGATTCCCAGGCCTCCGTTCCTCTTAGGTTTGGTTATTGTCCTCCAACCTACCCAGCAGATTTTTTTCTTTGTTGCGGAAGAGCCCCACAAAAAATTCCTCATTATTCTCACCATCTTTGTCTCCACTGATTTTGGAGGAGGAAAGATGGAGAGAAAATAGATTGGTAGATTAGATAGGGTGCTCTTGATCAACACAATTCTCCTGCCTTTGGACAGTAATTTTCTCTTCCACATGCTGAGTCTTTTCTCCATCTTCTCAAGCACTGGCTGCCATAAGGTTTTAGACTTTGATGTTGTGCCAATAGGTAACCCAAGATATTTCATAGGTAAGCAGTCCTTAGAACAACCCAGCATGTTCGCAAAAAGCTCCGCAGGACAATCGTTACCTACTACCGTAACGGTGGATTTATCCATATTAACTTTCAGACCCGTAGAAAGTTCAAATAACATCAGAATAACTTTCAAGGCCAGAACCTCTTCAGTTTTAGCTCCCAGGAAGAAAATCACATCGTCAGCTAACTGTAGATGTGTTATTTCCAGATTTTGCGGACCCACTTTAAAACCCTTTAACCAGCCCAAAGCGACTGCTTTTTCCATGAAGAAGGATAGGACTTCTGCAATAAACAAAAACAAAAATGGGAAAGCGGATTGCCTTGCCTGATTCCTCTTGTAGGTTTAAATTTCTCCGTACTTTCTCCATTAATGTAGATTGAATGTTGCACCGAAGACATACACCAGTGAATCCAATTTCGCCATTTGGTGCCGAAGCCAGTCAGATCTAAAAGGTGAATCACCACATCCCAGTTCACATGATCGTACGCTTTGTCAATGTCGATCTTATAAATCAGACCAGGTTCTTTAGATTTAAGTCTATAATCCACCAATTCATTTGCTATAAGCACCCCATCGAGTATCTGTCTCCCCCCCCCTCACGAAGGCGCCTTGGACTTTGGATATTACTTTAGGCATCACTGTTTTTAGCCTGTCCGACAACAATCTTGAGAGGATTTTGTAAAAACTCCCTACCAGACTAATAGGTCTGTAGTCTCTAGGAGTCTTAACATCAATCTTCTTCGGGATTAGACTGATGTTAGACAGATTTAGCCTCCAATCGAGTCTTTCCTCCTCCCAAAATTCTTGCGTAATCAGCATAATGTCATCCTTGATGATTAGCCGCACCGCCCTGAAGAACTCAGCTGTAAGGCCTGGGGATTTGTTAGCACCCAAAGACTTCAAAGCATTAAAAACTTCTTCTTCATCGAACTTTCTCTCCATCCACATTTTTTCATCATCTGAAATCTTAGGGAGATTAATGTTATCAAGGTCAGGCCTCCAAGTATTACTTTCTGTAAATAGAATCGTAAAATAATTTCTGAAGACCTCCTTTATCTGATTTTGATCATCTATTTCCTTCCCTTCTACCGAGACCTTAATAATCGAATTGGATCTTCTCCTGACATTAGCTATCATATGAAAGTATGTCGTATTTTCATCTCCTTCCTTTACGCCTTTCACTTTAGCTCTCTGCCTAAGCTTTCTCTCTCGATTAAGGGTTAGAACTTTAACTTCTTTTCTAGCCATTTCTCTGTCATTAAGTTCTTGGGCCGTAAGGCTACAGCATTCCTCCTTGTTATCCAGTTCTGAAACTAACTCATTCAGAGTAGCTAGCTTATTGTTTGTATCCCCAAAAATCTCCTTACTCCATCTTTTGATCATAAATTTCAGATCAATCAACTTTTTTGCCAACACATAGCTTGGACGGCCCTCATACCAAAGGTTAGACCACCATATTTTAAATTGGTCTACAAAATCATCGTTAGATAACCAAAAGTTTTCAAAACGAAAAGGGGGTTTACCTCTGATGATTCCGTTTCCGTTCAGCAGAATCGAAAAATGGTTTGACGTCGTCCTGGTTTTGCGAATTTGGATCACCTTTGGGAATCTCTGCTCCCAGTCGTAGTCAATAAGAAATCTGTCAAGCCTGTACATCAGGGGTTTGTCTTTCATATCAGTCCATGTAAATCTCCCCCCAGCCATCGGAAGATCGAAGAGATTGCATTTTGATATGAAGTTGTTGAGAGCCCTTCTGTTGGCTTTGCAATCTCCTGGTTTATTACGCTCGTTATCGAACCTTGTAGCATTAAAATCTGCAGTAATGCACCAAGGGGCCTGGGACCATGCTCTGATGTTTTCCAGTTCTTCCCAAAAACTCTTCTTGTCTGCTGCATGATTCGGAGCGTAGGCCGTTGATAAGATCCACTTGAACCATCCCTAGCCATGGAGATCTCAATAGACACGGAGAGCTCCCCCACTAAAACTCTCTCCTTCTTCATGACTGAATCGTCCCAAATTAGCAAGATACCTCCAGATCTGCCATTCGACGGAATGTGGACCCAATCGAAGTTATCTGTTCCCCAGATGGATTTGACAAACCACTCGGTTACTTTAGCCATCTTCGTTTCTTGAATCACAATCCCAGTGATTCTTTCCTTCTTGATAATCTCTTTAACTGCACAAATTTTGTCGTACGAGTTTAAGCCTTAGATGTTCCAGGATAATAGCTTAAGCTCCATTTAAGTCTTCCTCATCCCCATTAATAGTATCGAAGTCCATGGAGTCGTCTGATTCATACGAAGAACTCCCCTCTTTCTCCGTCTTAAAATTGTTCTGATGTTTATTAGCAACCTTTGTAAGGAGATCCTTCATCATTTACTCATTTCCAGCACACACTGCTCCCAACTCCCTACAGATCTCCAGCATAAGATCCAACAAGTGGTAAATTACCCCACAGTTCTTAAAGCGTTCAACTTCTTTAAGTTTGATGTTGATCTCTCCTCCATCCATACTTAGAGCCAAAGGGTTGAAATCTTCGTCTTCCGATGATACCTCAAAAGGCCCTAGTTCGGTCGCCGGAATCAAAGAATCAGAAACCCTCTCCTCATTCGACTCCATCGACCCTTTGTTCAGAGATGTGACCCTCAAGGGCTCCTCCTTCTGGTTATCTATTATCTCCATATCAGTCAAAGTCATCTCTTTGGACCAAGACCGCTGATTGTATTACTCGTTTCACCTACTTCCAATAATTGGGCATGTAGACCCATTTTGATACCTTGGGCCTAGCTGGTCTAATTTTGAATTTTTCTTTAATTAGGCCCAGAACTTTTCCTCGACTACTCATTTTGCCCCTAAACTTTTGCCTCTTCGGCAATGGGTTAAAGAAATCTGGTCAGTCATCCTCCACCTCATCCCTTCCAACCAATGGCAAGAATCTGTTCTGAGGTAACTTACTCCTACCACCTCTTCTCTGACCTTTTTCTCCCGCCTCAAATTCAAAATTTGAATTTGAATTTTTCTTCCCAATAATGGAAATATTAGAAGAAACCTTTCCCGCTTCGACCGTCTCCACCTGAGCTAGCCTTCGATTAACGGATTCCGAACAAGGCTCGAAAGTCAGCCGCGTCCGTTTCCCTGAAAAAATCATCTCCAAGGCAATCGGGATGTCATCCACCTCGTCTGCAACCTTTAGTTTGCACGTTTTTTTGCATTCTGAACCAAAGAAGCCAACTTGCACATCGCACAGACCCCCCAGTTTCTTCCCGATTGTCTGAAAAAGATCTAAGTTCCAGAGATTTTCTGGGAGCCCTCTAACTTCCACCCACGACCCTACCTGAGCATATGTAAACTTATGATTGGATAAGGGCTTAGCCGATAAAGAGATCACCCTAGTGCTGGTGTTCCAGGACAAACCTTTCATAATTCTGTTGTGTTCATCGGTCAACATCGTCGTGAATGATGCTTCGTCTCTGTTTAATTGTGAGAGAAAAGTCCTTTTCAGTCGACCCAATTTATTTTGCACTAAGATCGCCACTTTCTTCTAGCTTATCGCGGCTCCAGTTGTCTTGCAATAGATAAGTTTCTCCTCAGAGGCCCTGCTTTTCTTCGACTGCCTAGTGCTCTGCTTCGGCAAGTCGAACGTGACACTTTTCTCCTTACCTTTCCTGGAAATTAGAGCCGAAAAATTCAATAATTTGGGTTTCACCTAGACTGATCCGTTTTTAAGTCTGTCACCATGGATGAACTGTTCCAGCGTCTCTCCAAAGGCCCACTAACAGAACCTTTTCTCTCCCGCTGGGATGCATAGGCATAAAGTTCTCGCATTTCCGCCTCCTCCAAATTTAGAGATTTTTAGAAACTCTCCTCCGACATTCGTCTTCAACTCACCCAAGAACGATAGCTCCCCTTCCCGTTCCGTCCACTTCAGCGCTTTAGAAGAAAGGCTTTTTATTGCCTCGGAGACGATTCCTGCTAACCATTTCGCTAGTTCGATACTGAATTCAATCCATGTTGAGTAACCATGACCCCTCTCAACTATACGGATCCCTTCCTTATTTCCTAGAGTCGCAAGTGAGAAGACGAAGGTCTTCTTCTCCAGAAAGATGGATTTCTTCATAGTTTTACCTTTGTTTTTACAGAGAGATAGAGAGAGAGCTAATTGATTTCATGTACCCAATTATGAAGAACTCTAAGACATAGCCAACAATTGACAAAGTAAATGTAACTGGACTTCACTCTCTTTTTTATGATGATGATGATGATGATGGTCTTATTGTCCAATTTCAAATGTAAGTAAAGGCATAAGAGAGAAAACGCTACTAACGAACGAAAAATACAGTAGCTACTAATAAGTAGAAGAAAAAGAAAAAGAAATCGTGTAATGAAAGATCAACCACATTGACGATATATAGGAATACTCGAATACCCTTAAATTATACACGTTCTCCAAAAATGTAATAGATTTATTTGATGCAAACAAGATTTAACCCAGGCTTATATTATCGACAACAACAATAGACTTTACAAATTAAACTATCAGATTCAATCGATAGATTGTGCACAATCCTTCAATATTTTTTAGCATACGCTAAAAAATTTATTATTTAATTGACAATAAATAGACCCCTTAAAAATTAAATTAGTAGATGGATAACTATAATACAATGCATTCAATAATCAATAAGATAAAACATGGCCTCGGTTAGAAGTCTTTTGTCGTATGCTTTAAGATGAGGGAAAGGGAAAGGGGAAGGGAAACAGTTAGTTTGGGTATTCCAGAACGAGTATGCTACTGCTTCATCTAATGGGTTGACTCATGGATCTTAGAGCATAATACTTTTTGGACCGAGCCAGACGCTTATGTGGTAGGATGGGATCTATCATCTTTTCCCTCCTAAAAATATTTTGAAGGGGGTTTCTAACTTACATGATAGTGAAACCAACTATGCCACATAAGCATCGAACACTACTTTTATAACTTGGTTGGTACAAATAGCACTACTCATCAAAAAAATATTATGCTTTATATTTTTAGAGTACTTTTATTTTTACCCCCAAAATTCTACTATTCACCCCTTTTTTTAAGAGATTTCAGTTTAGGTTCAAAATTCTACTATACACTCCTAATTTTTAGGGGTTTACTTTGGGTTCAAAATTCTACTTTTTAACTCCAAGTAATTCCCAAAAATTTCTATATGTTTTTTTCCAAAACCTAACGTGAAATATTATCTTTCCTATTTTCTCTCTTTATTTTTATGATTTTGTAGTCATTTATAAAATCAAAACTCCATTATAGAAGAGAGTGGGAAAAAATCAAAACTTTCTTCTCTTATTCTTTTCTCTTTCTTTTTTTTTGTTATCAGTTCTTTTTTTTCTTCTGTCTTCTCTGAGTTGTTTTTTTTCTACTCTCATCACTATACATATGTTTATAAAATAAAATAAGAGAGGAAGAGAAGATACAAGGATGATAATAAGCTTTGATTTTCTTCCAATCTCTTTAATGATGGTGTTTTGATCTATTGAATGACTACAAAACTATAGAAATAGAGAGAAAAGATGGAAGATAGTGTTTCACATTAAGTTTTAGAAAAAAAAAACCGACCAAAAAATAAGAATTACTTGGAGGTGAAAAGTAGAATTTTGCCTTTTGGCTTCTGCAATAAAGTTTTGCCTTTATCAAAAAAAAAAAAGAATTTTGAACCCAAAGTAAACCCAGAATTTTGAACCTAAATTGAAATCTCCAAAAAAAATAAGAGGTGAATAGTAGAATTTTAGAGGTGAGAATAAAAATACTCATATTTTTACCATTGAGACTATGGGTCCCTGTACCATTATACTCTTCCATGACTAGATCCACACCTAGTTTTAAGTTTTTTCCATGAAGCAAATCCTACTCTACTACAGATCTCGCATCAATTCCAACGCTAAACTGAAGTAAAATGTGGGCCAAAAGTCTCATATGCTGCATCGTGATCTATCTTCCATAAAAATTTAATGCACGAGATTTTATTTGATTATAATTTATAAGCTCAATGTTCGAGACTTAAAACGTGAAGTAAAGGCTCAATTAAGGTGGGCATGATCCCAACCATGTACATGTGAGACGACTTTACCCCTTCGTAGATAAATACATCATCGAGATTAGGGCTGCAACTTGGGTTGGCCCAACTTGATTTGTTCATCTCCATCGAAAGTTGGACTCGGACAAGATAAATTATTAAAGCTTGGGCTCGGGCCTCAAATACATAAGCCCACTTTGAATTGGGTTAGACTCAGTTTGATGTCTAAGGCTACTAAGAAAATGAATCCTAACTTTTGTATACAAGCTATATTTTTTCTATTATAAAACAAAACAGTTCACAACTTGAAAGAATAAATCTTGATCGTCAATCTTATCATACAATTTAAAAGATAAATCTCAATCGTTCATCCGATTGTATCGAAGGCACATGTTAAACATAGTCTTTATTATAAATATATTAGTAGATAATTTGAAAGTTAAATCTCTACCAAACTGAGCCGCAACAACTCTTTGATGAGTGACAATAGAATTTACCTCCTAGTATTCCACCTTAAACCTTGAAAAAATTGGGCTATGTCCAATTTATTCTTTATTTATATTTTTAAGACCTAGCCTCAAGTTCATCTTTTCATTTTTTACTATACTAAAAAGGAATGACGGTTTTTCTTTTTGTTTTAAGGGCTTTGACTTTTTTATGGAAAAATAAATATCATTAGATTCAAGTTTTGCCCTTCTAAACAAATAACCGCTTGCCCGGTTAGTTTGCATCCCTCCCATAATTTGAGAGGTCTTGGGTTCAAGACTTATTGGCTGTGAATTACCATTAAATTTGACTCATGTAATGTGTTATATAAATGTAGGCAAATATTTCTAAATAAATTGCGCCCATTGTTGGTGGTAGCTTTTCTTGCACCCGTTAGTGGTGGCCTTCTCTGCGCCTGTGGTAGTGGTAACCTTTCTTGCACCCGTTGGTGGTGGCTTTCTCTGTAGTCGTCTTGGTAACCATGTTGATGGCAGTTTCTGCGCTTCTCACACGCTGATTACAATGTATCCATGCCATGTTGTAACTTGGGCATTAGTCCCTCCTACCAAAAAAAAAAAGTTTTGCCCTTCTAAAAAGAAAACATACCCAAAGAAAACCTAATTAATTAAAAGAACTTCACCTTCAAAAACCTAAACGAAACTTCTTTTCCTTGTCTTCCTTCTTCTCGTCCTTCACCTCCTCCATTATTTATATTTGTAAAACTAAAAACAATTTCTTCTTGTTCTTATTCTTTATTATCTTCAAATATAGATATGAAGGAATAAATGGGTTTAAAATTAAGGTATGTTTTCCTGTTTTTGACTTCTTTATGGGATCTTTAACAGGGGTAGTCTCTTAGGACTTCTATAGACTTTCATGAACTCTTGAATATGATGGACTTCGAAGGATTCTAGCAGAGTCCATAGACTTCTAGAGAGTCCTGCAATGTCCATGGACTTGTATAGTAAAGTCTATAGACTTCTACAAACTTTTGTGGACTTATAATGATAGAGTCCGTGGACTTCTACAGACTTCTGTGGACTTAATAAATCAAGATAATTATATATTAATTTTTAATTTTTAATTATTGGTATTTATTATTATGGTTACTATTTTAATACTAGTAATTTTAATATTTAATAAATAAAATATTATTATTAGTTTTCCTAATCCCAACAATATTTTTCAAATAGGTAGAATTGCCTTTTTTTCTTTTTTTTTTCTCTCTACTTGAGGTTCAGGCAAATCTCACCTATATTGGTTGGACTTGGCTAACCCAAATTTTCTTCATAAATCTTCAAAAAAGTCAATAGAAGTCCATCACCTAAAAAATCTACAATTTTGAAGTGCACAACCACTCACATGGCACTTATATGGACTTCAACAAAGTCCACAACTACTAACATTGGACTTTTGTAGACTTTGATGAAATCTACAACCACTAATATGAGACTTCTATGGATATTGATGAAGTCCACAACCACCAACATGGGACTTCTATAGACTTCATCAAAGTTCACAACTACACACCCCCCTGATTTTGTGAATCAATAAGAGTCCATCCAAATCCTAATTAACTACTCCTGTTAATTTATTTTTCTTTTTAACCTTTTTTGTTTTTCTTGTTTTTTATTACAGAGTATAGAGTACATCAGTGCAACTCCAATGTTGCATTTTTTTGCACTGCAATCTTTTTCAGTGCAACCTAAATATTGCATTTTTCTGGGTTTTGAATTTCATCAGTGCAACTTGAAGATTATCCTTTTTTAGGCTGCAATGTTTTTTGGTGTAACCCAAAGGTTGCGTCTTTATGGGTTAAAATTTATATCAGTTTAACCCCAGATTTGCATTTTCTAGGATGAAAGTTTTATTAATGCAATCCGAAGGTTACATTTTTCTAGGTTTCAAAATTTTGAAGGGTAACATGAAAGTTTCATTTTTTGTTTTTTGGGTTGCAAATTTTTAAAGCACAACCCAAATGTTGCATTTTACTATGTTTCAAATTACAGCAGTGTTGCATTTGCCTAGGTTGCAAGTTATATTAGTGGAATCTAAATGTTGCACTCTTTTGGAATATTAATATAGTATATAAGTGCAACCTAAAGGTAACATTTTCCAAGGTTACAAATTATAGAACAACCCAAATTAAGGTTACATTTTCTTGGGTTGAATTTAAAAAAGAAAACAAAATTAATATTAGTGTGCGACTCTTGAAAAATTCTTTTCAACAATATTAATTTTATCAAAATCTACATCTAGTTAAAAAGTTATGGAATTTTTTATTTGAGTAAGGATCTATTTACAATCCAAAAAAAAAATTATAGTTTAATATAGTATCCCGTGGGGCTACATAAAGATGATCCAAGGGATAATTTTTGGTGAGATTGTTCTCTTCACAATCTAGATCATCACAAACAAAAATCAGCCCGTGTTTAAGACTTGTAACCCCATCATCTATTGATCGCAATCAACGATAACATGAATGATTCATTCACTGTTAATTTTCAATCACAGGATAATAGGGTTAATTACAAGTTTTAGAATGAGATGATTGTTCGTTGATGATGATCTACATGTGTGAAAAATATCCTTACGAAAAATTAGCCCTTAAATAATCTCCATTTGAGTCCCACATGCCACTTTATTTCATTGTAAACTTAAAACAATGTAAACGGATCGTGAAG
The DNA here is from genome assembly GCA_002174775.1 of Macleaya cordata. Taxonomy (NCBI): domain Eukaryota; kingdom Viridiplantae; phylum Streptophyta; class Magnoliopsida; order Ranunculales; family Papaveraceae; genus Macleaya; species Macleaya cordata. The sequence continues at coordinate 177,747 of MVGT01002854.1, forward strand.
CTTTTTATTTTTAATGATGGTTTGGGTATTTAATGGGTAGCTTTGTCCTTTCAGCTTTTTTTTAAGACAGGTGTATGTGTTTTACTTTTGGGTGATATTAATAAAGGATTCAAAATAGTTGGAGGGGTGGCATGGTAAATGGGCTTTGAGCCCAGAATCTCTAAATTTAACTTCAAACTCATTTTATTAAAGGGTTGGTTCTCTTTTTTTTTTTTTTTACACTCTTTGCAAAAATTAAACTCATTTTATACCTCACCATTTTCTTCACCGCCTCCACTCCTCCCTACCGCTGGCCATATTTGCCTTCACTACCGGCCACTATTTATTTTTTACAAAGAGAAAATGAAAGAGAGGAGAGAGAACCCCCTCCCCCACCCTCCTTCTTTCTTCTTCTTCTTCTTTCCCTTTTTTCAGTTTCTGGCTTTTTTTTCTTTTGCAAAAGTTAAATTCGCCCCCCCCTTTTATTCGTTATTCTTCTTTTTCCCCTCCTGCTTTCCCACCAGGCATGCTTTTTTTTTTTTAAATGATCGAATTCGATTAAAATTTTTGACAAACAATGATCGAAATCATGATCTCGATTAGTAGTGGTCAAAAATTTCAGTATAATTCATGATCATTTTTTTCGAATTATTTTTTAGATCTGGTTTTTTTAACTGAATATATTTTTTATTTGTGGGGAAGGGTTAGATCTAGAGAGAGAGGAGTGGGATCTAGAGAGATGGTGGAGGGTGGAAGAGGTGGTGGAGAAAGGGGGAGATTTGTGGGGTTAGAAAGGTGGAGGCGGTGGAAGGATCAAGAAAAATTTAAAAAATCTATTTTTTTACAGGTTACCGACAGTTGCCGGTGGTAAAGATACGGTGATAGTGGTAGGGTGGGGTGTGTTATTTAATTTTAGTGGGGTGTAAAAACAAAAAGAGGAGAACCAACCCTTTTGTAAACTAAATCCATCCCCCCATCCATTTTAGAGATTTTGATCCACCCCCTAACAATGTCACCCATCCAATCAGTTTGAATCCTCTAATAACATCACCACTTTTTAGTGAAGTCAAATTAATGGATTACAACCCTAAAAAAAATATTGTTGTGACTGTATTCGTAATACTTTTTCTATACAAGCCCTTTGGCTAAAACTCCGTAGACCTTAAAACATCTGAACATTTACGAGAAAACATTAATTTTTTTTCTCACTCTAACTCTTCTGCCAAAAAGAAAAAACACTATAACTTTTCAATTATTATCAAACCACAAAGTAGCGACAATGGTGGACAATTACTTGCACTCTACCATTGTCTTTCACTCTGAAATTAGGGTTGGAGGACAAATTCAAATTTTATGTAGGTAGCGGTGTCACTTGCAGTCCTTTTAATCTCTCTTAAAAGAAAATCGGATTTTGACTACATACAATTACCACTGGTCAAACCACAGCTAGACTAATTTTGACTACGACTACCACTGGTCAAACCACAGCTAGACTAATTTTAACTACGACTACCACTGGTCAAACCAATTGTGGACTTATTTATTGAGTTGGGCCTGTTTTAGGCCCATTTCTATGCCTTTGCCATATACTGGGATCTAACCCTCAATGGTTGATTTTGATCGTCGTCTTCGACCACTAATGGTTGATTTTTTTAGATCTACGATTTCATATATCTTTCTTTGTTTTCTCTCGCTCTGTCTTTCTCGCCATATTGAATTGATAAGTTCCCAAAGGCACAATCTTGTGGATCCATTCTCCAATAAAAAATAACAGGTCGATTAATTCAAAATTAAATCTCTCTCTCTCTCTGTTCTTTCTATTCTCTGGCGTGGTGGTGGTGGTGTTGCTGGTAGGGGTGTATTTTTTTTTTAAATTTGAAGATGGGAGCCTCTTAAGAAATATTGGATCTCTCCATCTGGCTTAAGGCCCAAAAAATGAGCATCCCTTCCATCCACATTGTATGTCTTAATATTAGCTCCTATTGAAATTACATATGGTAGTCATTTAATAGGCGCCCGCCAAAATTTTATTGGCAGGCTTCCGTTCTAGGCACCCCTCGAATTTGCATTTGTTATTGTTGTTATGTCCCAATCTTTTTGGTACCCCCTAATTCGAAATCAAACTTTTCGTTTCCACACTACAAAATATGTTATGAAGCATGTGGGAATACCTAGAAAGGAACTGATTGATGGTCTTTTGGAGGTTTGGAGGATCCAGTGCCCTGTTCCATCAAATAGGGAAGAAGGTTTTACATGATGAAGTGGTTTGACTAAAATGGGGACTGCCACTAGTAATTGTGGAGTCGCACCAAATTGACCAAATCCAACCTAACGGCCTGCCAATAACATTTTGGGAGTGCCTTTAAAATTTCCATTCATATGTTCGTCCTCTCCTCTTGCAGACCTGAGTTTGGGCCCGAGAATTAAGTAAGTCTAGTGTCGACTGTGACGATATAAAGTCGCCCTTCCTAGACCGAGAGGCGACAGATTAGAGTAAAATTACTCATAAAACCGCGAAAAACCTAAAACCCTTCTAAACCCTCCGCCGCTCGGCTCATTCCAACAACACCTGAAAAAAACTGTAAATTTATTAGGGTTCTTCTGAAGCTCTGAAAAATTTCGATAATGGTCGGACCGCCAAATAAATCCATCAAGAGGAAATCCAGAGGCTCACTAAAGCCACAAAAAACCTCCATAACTAAACAGAAATCGAAGGATTCTGTTAAAACCGCAGATTCGATTCCGCAGATTGAAGACGACGTTCCTGATTTTCCTCGTGGTAAGGTTTTATTGTAATCTTAGTTGCACCAGAATTCCAATACAATATGATTTCAAATCCATTTCTTTTACTGATAATAAAAGGTTTTTTTTTTTTGTGTGTGTTTAAATCACTAATTACAATGTTGTACTCTGGTAATTAACTGTGTTTGTAGGAGGAGGAAGTGCTCTGAGTCGGCGAGAAGAGGATGAAGTCCGTGCGGAAGTGGACGCTGAGTTTGCAGCGGAACAGAGAGACTTGAAAAAGAAGAATAAGAAGCAGAAAAAGAATTTCGTGGATGAGGACGATTTTGGTTCGCTTTTCGGTGATGGCATTACTGGGAAATTACCTAGGTTTGCAAATAGGATTACCTTGAAGGTATTAATGCAATTAACTCACTGTATGCTTCATATTGTTGTAGTCAAGTTTGAATATTTAGTAGTTTATCAATTGAACCTTTTAAATTGAGTTAATTGGTTACACGCATTTGAAAATTTTCATTTTAGTTTGTGTGGTTTCTGAATTATGATATGACATTATTATTGAACTTATGGGTTCTATTTGAATTGTCAGAATGTTTCACCTGGAATGAAGCTTTGGGGTGTCATTGCCGAAGTAAATGAAAAAGATATTATAGTTAGTCTTCCTGGTGGACTACGCGGATTGGTTCGAGCTAACGAGGCATCTGACCTCATTTCAGATAATGAAATTAAGGTATTAAATGTTAATATGCGTGCTTTTGAAAGACTATGCTTAATGGTTGGAGAGGACAATTTATGCTCTATATTTTGTTCCTGTTGCAGGATTCTGAAGGTAGCTTTCTATCTAGCATATTTCATGTTGGTCAGCTAGTATCCTGCATCGTCGTACAAATTGATGATGATAAAATTGAGGGCAAAGGAAAGAAAAAGATCTGGCTTTCTTTTCGTCTTGCCTTGTTGCATAAGGGCTTGACATTGGATGCTGTTCAAGAAGGGATGGTAAGTTCTTACACATCTTATTAGGAAAATTAAGTATGCTAAGTTCTTCTTTGTGTTATCCTCATTTGTTTGATGCATCACTTATTGTATACACTTTTCAAGGTCGCTGTGTCTTCATGCCTTATTTGTTTTAGTTTGATAAATGGAATGGTTATGATGCTGCATCATTTCCTCTAAATGGATATACCTTGTAATAGAAAGACAATTTAACCGTGCATAATGCCATGTTGACCATCGTTTCTTGTCAATGCAATATGGGCAAGTTAGTCTTTAATTAGCGTGACTTTGTTTTTGCTGTAGGATATATGCCCAATCACTTCCTTTTATATAATGATAACTCCTGATGGAAAAAAACATGAAATCATATAGTTACTTACCAACCTAAAAATGGGAAAGAACATCTTACTTTGCGTTATTTCAGAAGGGCATTTTGAGGCTAACCCTGGATGTGAAGCTCAGGGTAGGGTTACAAGATCTAGCTTTGGGGCATAGCCTCATTTATGCACAAGACTTGTGATATTTGAGCAATCTAAAACTCTTTTAAAATTCTTTTTTAGTTTTCAAGGCACCTTTCCCCAAATAATTTTGTTAATCATATTTTACACAAGATCACCCCTTTTAAAAAAATTTGGATCTTCAAAACATTTTATTTTGTAAGAAATCCTAAAACCATAACTAATTTTATTACATGGTATGTTGTTTCTATAATATATATTGTAATTGATTATATGTTCTTTCGGGTGCATTTGATAGCTAGAAAAACAGGGTGAGAAATTCATTTTCTCAGGAAAATGCTAAATTCCATGTGTCTCGTTCGGCCATTCTCAGGAAAAAACCTCTTACCTGAATTTTTTTTCTTAAGAGCATGGGTTTTTGTTTTTTTACCCCTCCCCCTAAGAAAACCCAAGTCCCGTAAGTGTGAGAAAATTGCCACTACCTCACCATCACCGCCAATAAATCATGATCTCCACCATCAGTCCGTCACCACCATCCGCCGCCACCACCACAACTGCCACCGCCTCAATGCCACGTGAGCACCACCTGCAACGCCACTGCTACCATCATAGCTACTGTTAGAAGTAGAAGTGCTTCAACTTTGGTTCCTAAATGCATCTGTATCTATGCTCTTCATTTCTGCAAATTGATCTTTGACAGGATAAATTTCAGTAATTCAATCTCCAGCGATGCTTTGATGAGCCAAACTCCTTAAGTCAAATTCGGACTGGAGAATGCCCCTTTTTCCTTGTCTCAAACAAACCACTAAAAGAGCACGATTAGAGTTATACCACTTGGTAAACTCACTTCTTGGAAAGTCAATTTCTTTTTCCAGCAACTTCTTGCGAACCAAATGTACTGTTGTGGGTGTTACATGGCTTAAACACGGACATGCTGGTAAATATCATGTTTGGGCATGGATATTCACATTGATTCTGTCTCACACTCTCACTTGATACGCTTACCCAATATGCCCCATGGTCCTCTAGGAACTATGTAAGATCATTTAAGTGGCAATTTAAATGAGTTTGATGTTTTCAGAAGGTGGCGTGTCAATATTTGACACACTTTAGAGATCAAAGTCTGTGTGTAATGCTATGTAACTTAAAAACAGTTATTCCTGTTGATGCCAAGTTGGTTACACTGATCTTGTCTAACTTGGTATACCCATCTGAAACAGGATTAATTTCTAGAAATAGAAAAATGAAAGTGTGTTACTAGAATAATTGATGCACATTAGCGCCTGTATAGTTCATTTAAATGATGCTTCAGAAAAGAAAGTCAATAACTAACGAGTGTTTCTGAAATTTTCTTTGCCTATTTCTATCGTGTTCACAACACGTCTTTTCAAGAAACTGAAGTGCCTTGATTACACAGTTGAAATATTCGTACTTCATATTTTCTGTATACTAATTCACTGATCTGATACCCAGTGGTTTATGTCATTTGATTTCTCTGTTTACATGTACATGATCTACAGGTGCTGATGGCATATGTGAAAAGCATTGAAGATCATGGTTACATTCTTCACTTTGGATCCTCTTCCTTTACTGGTTTTCTTGCAAGAAAAAACAAAGGTGATTGATTTGAAGTAACCACAATATTTTCCCGATTCTTGTCTACTTGATTACATGTCTTCTTTTAGTGATTAAATTTTTTGTCATTTGTTTTTCATTTTTCTTCGGTGCCACTCTTTTTCCTGTCTATTTGTATCTGTTTGTTTTCAGAGGTGTATATTGAAGGGAAAAACTGAAGTTCGACCATTTGTGTTGGTAGACAGTGAATATTCTCTACTATCTTGTGGTGCACATGCCAACATCTGCCATTTAATTGGTCCACCTTAGATGTCTTTAATGCTGAACCTTGACCTTGTCAGATTATCTTAACGATCTGATTCTTTATTATTTGCATTGGCAGAGAAAATGACATGGTCCTGAAAAAAGTTTTAAAGTTATCGGATGCTCATCATCATCTGATCTAATTGGGTTTGACCTGTGGTATCTCCAAAGTCTAAAGGACTGTTAGATGACAAATCCTGCCTCTATTACATGTGAATTTATGACAGTGACAATTTTTAGCCCCCATTTCTATGTTCTAGCAGATCTAATACTCTGGATCATCCTTATTTTGAACTCTGTTGACTGTTAATTTCTTAGCTCTTGTAGAATCGGTCTATGCTTCGATACTGTCAAAGGTGTTTGGGTTAGTGCGTTATTATTTACTTTAGTACCCTGTTTCTTCTCAGATGGTGGTGAGATAAAGGGAAATGCTGGACAGTTGTTACAAGGAGTTGTTAAAAGCATTGATAAGGCTCGTAGGGTTGTTCACTTGAGTTCTGACCCTGATACTATATCAAAATGCGTGGTGTGCATCTATATTCTTTCATTTGTTGAATTAGTACAATATCATGGTTCATAATTTTCTGGTTTGCTGTCTTTTCCTCTTAGTAGTTCCTCTTCTTATTGAGTTTTCTTATAACTCTTACATTCTTCTACAGACCAAGGATCTAAAGGGAATCTCAATCGATCTGCTTGTTCCAGGCATGATGGTCAATGCCCGTGTGCAGTCCACCCTTGAAAATGGGATTATGTTATCATTCCTTACTTACTTTACAGGAACTGTAAGTTTATAACATTGTTAACTTGTTGTATGTTATCCGTTGCTCATCTTTGTGGATATTGACTGTGTCCTGTTACATTTGCTCGTTGCAATGTTTTCTACAGGTCGATGTTTTTCATTTGCAAAATTCTTTTCCAACCAGAACATGGAAAGATGATTACGATCAAAATAAGAAGGTATTGAAGTGCCTTTCCTAAATTTTAGTAGTATGCAGCCTTATTTGCCAATCGGAAGGACAAACAGTGTTTCTCATGTTAGGAGTAACGTGTGGTTTGTGTTTGAAGTGGTTGAATAAGTAGCACTTTAGCAGTGCAACCACAATCTTCTTGACTGTAGTTCCTGTAAGTTTGCTATACAGCTATCCATAAGGCACTCTCACTTTGCTGAGTAAAGTATGGTCTATTTATGAGAACCACTGGTTGTCAGAGTCTTCTCCATGTCATTTGTCTCGGGGAAATCTAACACATAGCTATTAAATATATAATGTGAAATAACTTTTTTCATCAAAAGAGAGAAAAAAGAGAGTTTAGTCTATGTTCCAGGAGTTAGATCATAGAAACTAGAAATGAATTGTATGTCAAAAAATGTTCTCTATTTATAGACACTTGAAATCTCTCATCTCCTTATACTCGTCCCAGTCAGTTAATCAATTTTTCACCACATGCTAATTTACTTTTGTCTAACTTTACTCTTCTACCCTCCTTTTATTCTATTTACAATTAACTCCTAGTACCTTCCTTTGCATAAAATCCTGCGTACTTCGACTCCAGTCTCCTCTTCTCCATCCGCTCTGCTCCCCCCAATTTCATTTTGCCACGTCATGAACCAGTATCTACGCTGTGACATATTGTCCTTGGTTTTATAGCACAGAAATGAAGATCTCTAATTCTATTCTATCTCTTACGTTGAATGATACTGTTCTTTTAGGGAGCTTGTTATCTCTAATCAAATATTTGTCTTGAACCTAATTTTTGATCATCTGTATCTGGTCTTAAGCAAATAATCTTATATTCTTATTGATGATTGTGTGGCTATAAATTGAAGTATCTATTCTTTTTACTCTTATGTTCAAATATTTAGCCATTCAACAGGTCAATTTGAAGTTAGTAGGTTTAGCAAATGCGTAGCTTGTGAGCTATTGCAAAACTGGATGAATAGGTCTGGTTTCTCTTTTTGAACTTTTTCTTTTTAGTCAGGAAGCATGTTGGTCTTAATGAGGTGTGTTGTGTATATTGGTGTATACATTGTATTGGTTCCAACCCAGTTTTGCTAGTTGAAAAAGTTCATTTAGTACATTAGAAAGCACATTCAGTTACCTAATCCATGATTACACAATTCGGATATGATCCAATTGAGTTGTATCCAAAAGGTACTTAATTAAGTTAATTATGATGGGATTGCTAAATCTAAGGGTCTAAGGTTAATTAAAGATTTTGGTTTCTGTATTTGCTCTTTTTTGTATATGTGATTTCCACAACTTATGTGGCACATGGTTATAAAATTAAATTTATTCTATAAGATGATGGATACAGAGATTCCTTGTATGAGGTGGTACAATAATTTGAAACATGAATGTACAATAATGTTGACTGGTTCATTCCTGGTCGACGTATGCACGTGTCTGATGCACTCATGTTCGGAATCATCTTTTATCATTGTGTTTATGTCTGGTCATTTCCATACTGCTCAAATGCTGTACTACAGGATTATTTTTGCCCTATACATTTTAAAATTTGACCATTTCTGCATTTGTCTTATCTGACTGGTATTTTTAATTTTTTCTTTTAGGTGAATGCTCGGATATTATTTATTGACCCCTCTACTAGGGCTGTTGGTCTGACCATGAATCCTCACCTTGTTCATAATAAAGCTCCTCCTTCAGTAAGTCTACCGATCTATAATAAGGAGTCATTGCTTCATGCTTCGCATATTCAGTTTCTGAATGGCACCACACGCACGCAACTAATCCAAATTTGAGCCTGTCATTATGTTCTTGATGTTGCTGATTGAACCTTCATTGTAGAATTCAATCTGTTTCACCAAAAGGTTACATGCTTTGGTAGTTATTAAAAGTGCTTTTTATAGGACATAAGAAATGGAACCATTCATTTTCAAGCATGAATACATGAGGCGAGGCGCTTCAATGGCGTGGCATACTGGCATGAGGAGTAAGCATCAAGGAATAACACGTATTCCTCATGAGCATGCCAATGTACATTTAAAGTAAACAAAATATATTGAGGTAAATCTAGTAAAATAATAAACTGAGAGAAGTGACTGATCAAAAGAAAAACAAAACTCGGAGAAGTTATGACAAGAGAACCTAAATCCTCTCATTCTTTTGTGATGCATAAACATAATATCTTATTATTGAGTAACTAAGATTTGGGCAGAAATAATAAATAATGAATTCAAACTTCTTAAGCTATTTCAAACTGCTACCTCCAATAAATGCACTTAAATGCAGAATGGTATAGGTGTTTGCCTATTCAATGCCTTAGTGCAGGAGTTTACATGCCTTAGGAGCTCTTATGCTTTTCAAATAAGGTGTAGGGTGTTCTGGGGAAGCTTTGCTCTTAAGCGAGCTTTGGGGAGCAGTGCCTTGTAGGAGACTGATATGCATGCACACACACACACGCATAGGTCACAGATGTGAGCAAGTGCTAATCTTTTCTATGATGATCTCCTCCCCCATGAGACACAGAAAATCAGCCTCTTTTCTGATTGTAGAAAGAGTTGATTACTGGCTAATGCATTTTTTGCTACCCATTTCATCACTTTCAGCTGATATTTGACACAGTTAGATGTTTCACAATGACTACCATCTAAATTGTAAACAGTTGATCTTGTGATTTCTATCAATATTTCTTTTGTCTGACTAATGATATTTGTATGTGTTTTAGCATGTTAGAACTGGCGAAATTTATGATAGCTCGCGTGTAGTCAGAGTCGATAGAGGTTTGGGCGTTCTCCTTGAGATTCCTTCAACTCCAGTGCCAACTCCGGCGTACGTCAGTGTAGGTTCATGTTATTGCTTTTGTTTTTATGAATGTTTTCATCATTTAGACCATGCAGTTAATTCTATGCTGTTTCTTTTGTTTGCCTTAGATATCGGATGTGGCTGATGAGGAAATTCGGAAGCTGGAGAAAAAATTTAAGGAAGGGAATATTGTTCGTGTTCGAATTCTAGGATTCAGGCATTTAGAAGGGATGGCAATGGGTATCTTAAAGGTTGGGCCTTGCTCTTGTTTATAACTTCGCCACGTAAGGTGTGAATTAGGTTTGAGTTTTGAAACTGCAGAAAGGTAGTTTATCCTGTGGGTTATTGTCATTTCAGCTTGCATATATATGATGTTATCTCCTTTATAACAATGGCAGATTGATACATATACGAGGTGCTTGACCCCTTGTTAGCTATCTGTTATTTCAAGGGACTACATGATTTTTCTTTAGACATATATGTATGACATGCATTTAAACATATGCAAACTACGCAGCTAAATGATTGAATGTTATTTACGTAAGAACCCAGAGAAGTGCAGCACTCTTGTTAGAAAGCTACTATTGGCTGGCTGTAACGCATGGAAACATATACAGGAGCATTTCGGTCTCTGCTGGATATAACAATCTGATTGGATTGCCTATAATTTGGTGGGAGGTTTGTGTTCTATAGTAGTGGAGTATGCGGTACTGAACTGGCTAGTGTCTTTGGCTATCTAATCAGTTCTATGCTCATAGGTTGTATAGCCTTGTAGGTATTTAGGGAGTAGAGAACCATGACATGCACTCACTTATGCATCATCAGGAGCATTTTGCTTTTCCCCTCTCTCTTCTTCATAAAGTTCTGGTAATGTCATTGTGAAGCAGAGACCGTACTGTTCACACATTTTAGCTATACAGAGCATTTCTCTAGTTTTTCATATGCAGTATTTTATCATTAAGTATCATTTGGTTACTATTATTTAGAGTTACAAAGTACTTAGACTGTTGGATACATGTCTGACTTAATTCATGTCTCATTTTCTTCTTAAGAGTTTTTTCTGATAAGTTTTTCTTCCTAGAGTTTTGTAACTTCTACTTCTTATTTTTGATTGGTATTTGGGTACCATATGATTTTTACATTCATTTGCCCAGAGGGCATTTTGAAACCCAAATTAGTACTTATACCTCTTGTAAAAGCACTTCTACCACAACAAAGAAAAAATATCAAACTTTAGTTTGCCAAAATACTAACTAATGATTAAAAAGTGAAAAAGTTAGATTGCAATATAATCGAATAAGTCATTCGATAGTGATGGAGGGGTGGTTGTGGTATTGGTGGCGTTAATGGTGGTGGTTATCACGGTAATGTGATGGTGGTGATGGTGGTGGTGTCATGTGATGGTGGTCGTGTAGTGGTGGTTTGCTGATGGTGGTGGCATACTGGGGGTGATTGTGTTTGTTTGGTGGTGGTAAGGTGTGGCAGCATGCTGAGGGTGATTGTGGCCCTTTTTGGTTGGTGGTGGTGATGATGATGGTCGCATGGTGGTGGCAGTGTGGTATTGGTGTTGGTGTTGGCGTGGTGGGCGTGATGGTGGTCGTATAGTGGTGACAGTGTTGATTACAATGGATGGGTGGTGGTTATAATGGCATTTCGTGGTTGTGGTGATATAGTTGTCTGGTGGCGCTGATGTGGCAACGGTGGTGGAATGGTAGGATGGTGGTGTCACTGGTGTGATTGTGGTTGTGGAATGATGGTGGTGGTGATTTTGACAGTTTTGAGCTGGTGATAGTGGCATATGTTTCTTCGTGGCGGATGGTGGTGTGATTGGTGACTTGAATGTGTCATACATGGATTGAGGAAATAAGCTTCTTTTTTTTCCCTCGAAGCAAAAGTTTTTTGCTATAATTGGTTGCTTACTTCTCAAGAGTCACTTCTGTGCGAAACTAGCTTTTTAACATTTTTGGCTTACATAAGAAATAGTTATTTTGGATGTTGTGTTCCAAAACACCCACCCTGCTATCTAAGATGATTTTCAAACTGTTTAGCATCTGCAAGTACATTTTGTCGAGTCTTAATTTACCTCGAGGCTTCTGCTTCTTTTAGATAGACTAGTGCTTCTGCTTCTTTTAGACAGACTAATGCTTCGGCTCTTTTAGACAGGCCAGTGCTTTTTAACATTTTGGTTTACATAAGTCAAATACTGTTAAACCTCTATAACTTAATAAGGTCGGGACCAACAAAATCTATTAATTAATCGGGGTTTTAATTTATCGAGTAATATTTCACTTTTAGACTCAAGTTGGGACCGGCAAAATGTATTAATTTAACGAGATTAGTATTTTATCGAGGTTCTACTGTAGTTATTTTGGATGTTTTTTTTTGGTCGGTGAGTTATTTTGGATGTTGTGTTCCAAAACGCCCAGCCTGCTATGTAAAATGATTTTCAAACTGTTTAGCAGCTGCAAGTACATTTTGTTGAGTCTTAATTTACCTCGAGGCTTCTGCTTATTTTAGACAGACTAGTGCTTTTGAAGGTTCAGTTTTCACATTGTTGAGTCTTAATTTACCTCCATGCTGTGCTTCTTTTACCCAGGCTAGTGCTTTTGAAGGTTCAGTTTTCACTCACTCAGACGTCAAGCCTGGTATGGTGGTCAAGGCAAAGGTCATTGCTGTTGAGGGTTTTGGTGCTTTCGTGCAGTTATCTGGTGGTGTCAAGGCACTTTGTCCTCTTCCACACATGTCAGAATTTGAAATCCCGAAGCCTGGAAAAAAATTCAAGGTAATTTTTCTTTGTATTTATACCTTTGAGAAGGTTTTTCTTTTCATCATCTGTTTACATTATTTTTTTAAACGGCTTTTTGTATAGATTAAAGTTTAAAACATTGTTTTATCATTCCATTTGACTATTATTGTGGCAATTCTTTCTGCACAGGTTGGAGCGGACTTAGTATTTCGTGTGCTGGGTTGTAAGTCCAAGAGAATAACTGTCACGCATAAGAAAACACTAGTATGTTCTGTTTCTCTGTCATTTTTGGTTAGATCATTGTTGACTTGGTACTAGACTAGTTTTTATGTGTTATTTGTCCAAGTAGCATAGTGACATGTTATTTTGACATTATTTTCTTCTTGTCCTGCTGACATCTATTGGCAGTGTTCGGAATGCTTATTAGGATCTCTGTTATGTTGATTCTTGCAACTTCCTTTATGTGTTTTAGTTGTATCTTCGTTCTTGTCAATTAGAGGGAACAAATGTGCATCTGTTTTCCTATTTTCAGAAGTATCCTAAAAATTTCTTCTCTTTTTCACATTTGCTTGTTTGGGCCTTTTTCAGGTTAAGTCAAATCTTGGGATTCTTAGTTCGTATGCTGATGCTACTGATGGATTAGTAACACATGGATGGATCACAAAAATTGAAAAACATGGGTGCTTTGTGAGATTTTACAATGGAGTGAAGGGATTTGCCCCCAGGTTAGTTAGTTCTGTATATCCAATCATTCTCTGTTATACCTCTTACTGCTTAAATTTTGATATCATTGATTTTCGTGGGATTTCAGAATGCTAGTGACTTATTTCACACTGTGGTACAGAGGCTTTCTTTCTACTCATCGTTCTTGATTTCAGAAATGCTAGTGACTTATTTTGTGACCTGCATGTTCACTGTTCGCTCCTTTGAATATCATACAAGTCTTTGGATTAAGAGTTGGCACCTTGCTCTTTCAAGAACATCAGTAGGCGACTTTTCTACCTTGTTATTTGATACTTATTGACCATTTTCATTCAAAGACTTTGTGGTGCTAGATTTGGAAAGGGAGGTTTTGGATGTACCCCTGGAATTATGCAGTTTACCCCGAAGGTGGGGTGAAATGCATAAGAGGTGGTCACAATCTCTCTCTTTCTCTCTCTCTCTCTCTCTCTCTCTCGGATGTAAACTTGTAGGCGTAAGCTTCTACAAAGGTTTAACCATTTAAAAAGATCTAGGGTTTAACCAATGAGACTTCTCTTCATTAATTTCTCAATCAAGTCATGTCTGATAATTACATTGGTGGGCAAAGCCCTTATTAAGTTATTATAACTGAAAAGCAAAGGAACATAAACGTAGAAGGAAATTACCCTAAACATGGGCTGCAAACATGCACCACCTACTAACCTACTATAACAAGAACTTAAAATTAGTAACAACTTAGGATTCTAAAATCTAGGGATTCTTTAAAATGTTGATGGATCACAGGGATCACGTGGGGTCCACAATATTTTCCACCAAATCTGTGCTAAGTAACCAGAGCGGGAACGAGAGCGGGAGCGTCGGAGCGAACGATTAAAAATTGTTCCTAGTTACGAAATGCCTTCAGAGCGGGAGTGTCGGAGGGTGGTTCGGAGAGGGAGCGCAAGGTTCCGAAGCGGGAGCGTCACCCCTATACCAACTACCAAGGTTCCGGTTACTAAGAATCTGTGCATATATCACTCTCTCTCTCTCTCTCTCTCTCTCTCTCTTTCTCTCCCCCCTCACCCAAGTAAAACTCTAAACTGATTACTTAAAGAAGAGTGAAACAGTGGAAATCAATCATAGATAATGATATTTATCATATCAACATCATCATCCAAATCCCTAGATAGCTTGCATAACTTAATTCTCTACGTATCAAACTGCTACTACTCTCCCACTGTGTCACTTCAGTTTCAGTTTCAGAAGAAGAAACAGGCTGAAATTTATATAATTTGATATTCACTACATTTTTACACTTAAATTATGTTGAAGGAAGATACTGCCTTGTTCACCAAAGTAATCTTTTTTCCTCGAATGGTTTTGGGTCTTGTGATTTCTGGCACAGAGATTAGCATGAAACAACAAATGGCTTAAGAAATTAATTGCTAATCCCTATTTATTTAGTTTTTGAGAGAGAGCAAAATGCTGATAATTCGTTCTGCAATTCTGAATATTATGTGATAATGTAACGATTGTTTACATTTTAGGTCTCACTTACTGTTTGAATTTTATATTTCATTTGAGTTCTGTTGCTGATTATCTTCTGTCTTAATCAGATCTGAACTTGGATTAGTCGGAGGATGCGAAATACGTTCAATGTATCATGTCGGACAAGTTATCAGATGTAGGGTAATAAGTGCCTTGCCTTCTTCAAAGAGGATCAACATTAGTTTCAACTTATCTCCAACAAGGTTTGCTTTCATTTATATATCAACTATGTGCTTTTCCTAGTTATTCTTGGTAGAAGGAACCCAGTAAGGAATGCTCAAGAACTTATGTTTAAATTCAATTTCCGTATGAATGTGCCAAAGCATGAGCTCTTTTTAAGTGTGTAAGAAGATAAATGACCATTCTTCACAAACTTTTCTCTGTTAAGCTTATAAGGACTATCATCTGTCAGTCTCCACAGGCTCACTCTCTTAACATTTTGCACCCCTAGTGGTGTTAGATGAGTCACTTTCAAGTATATTGTTGTCTTCAAAATGTAACCCATGAGGCTACATAAGTCTTGTAGGTTATTCTTTATTTGCACCTTTGGCATTTACTGTACTCATTTGAACTTTGGTGACACCCTTTACTTGTTTCAGAGCAGAATCCTGTTTAGAAGAGTTGAGGAAGTTAGCACACTTCCATCTAAAATCAAGCTCTATTGAACTGCTCCTCCAAGAAATTTTACTTTTTTGCGAAACGCTAGATGCTAGCCAACATACTTTGCGAACTCATCCATTTGTTCTGTGACAAGAGTCTATATTTTTTAATAGAATAAAAGTTCTTGGATTAGATTGAGTCTTTTAACTAAGGATTCTTTTGTTTCATTAAGTCTCTATTACAATGGAAATCGTAAGGAAGGAATTTCAGTATTACTTTTCTCTTATTCCGAAAAGATCCACCATTCGATCCTTAGTAACATCTCCAGTTATGCTTGGTAATGGATGTTTAAATAGCCACCTTATGTTCTCGTAAGTGTTGTTGAAGTCTGAACTTTATATCATGATCAATCATTATGTTTTGCATGGGTTAATGGCTGATATGTCTGTTAGCATGGTTCGTTGTCAAATTCTTAACCCATCATGTTTTGTAGTGTTAAAATACCGAACTGACTGTCTTTACAGCAGTTGACCTCTCTCCATATATGGGATGGTCATAGGTCTGAAGTCTCATTGATACACAAGGTCAAAGTATTATTACTTTCACGTGTTCTCCATTAGAAATGAGTTCAAAGGCTTCAACTTATACAAATTTATGATCGTTTCACACTTTGGAAGCCTTGATCCTTGGCAGCAACTCTGGTGAGATTATGATGCTGTCCAATGATTTGTTTGTTTGTTAGTTCTTATGTTTTAAGTCTGTATTTGGTTTTTCTGTATGTATATAGTTCTTTAACCTAACAAAAAAGGAAAAGAAAAGGGATAACCACTTTCTGTAACCCTTGAGGTGTTTCATTTTGTTACTCTGTTTATATACTTTGCCAATCAGTTTGGTTGCAACGAGTTTTCTGAAGATTGTTAGTGCAATCCAACCATGATTTTTGGCTTGGCAGGGCTTCTGCAGATGATATTGTGAAGTTGGGTACCGTGGTTTCTGGTGTTGTTGAGCGGTTGACTCCTAATGCAGTTATTGTGCATGTGAACGACAAAGGTTATTTGAAGGGTACTATATTCAATGAACATTTAGCGGACCACCAAGGTACCTTTTGTCACTACTGTCACAATATTGGATTTTCTGTTTATTTGCTTACATGTTTTTTGCTAATTTGGTTTGTTTACTTTGTAGCACACACTACTTTGATGAAATCAGTTTTGAAGCCTGGACACGAGTTTGATCAACTTTTGGTTTTGGGTAAGCTAAAAGTTTCATTCCTTCCCAAATTTAGGATTAAATACATTCAGAACATAGTCAGAACCATTGCATTAACAGATTTTCTTGTTTTTATTTAATATCACTTGTTACTTTTAGAAACATATATTTATATAACCAAATAGAATCATGTATAGTCTCATCCATGCATGCTATGCATGAAAATTGAAACATTGAATTTCTGCTAAGGCAAGGATCTTTGCACTTGAAGTTCTTACACTTATAATTTATTTGAATACGAAAATGCAGGTCTAATTCTTTGCAAAAACAAAATCAAAACAAAATGCAAGTCTAATGATGATTATATCAATATATGCATTAACAGATAAACATAGTTTCAACCAAGAATCAGAATTTCCTAGAGTGACAACCTATAGTATAGAGAAGTTATAAGAAACTCAGTATGACAACCTAGAATATATAAAAAGTGAAGATTTGTATCAGTTCTGATATAAGGTCTCAAATAGGTGGATTTGGACTGGGAAACCCTATTCTGCTTCTGGTAGGTTATCGGTTATTTGGTCTTATTCTTGCGCTAAAACTTGTAGGAAAGATGTAAAAGAAGAAAAGGAATAAAAAAGGGTCCAGTTAGAATGATCAAACGGCTATGGGTTTAATTTCGTTCAGATTTGTTTTATTTGAATATGAACTTACTCAGAGCACAGAAGGGGTTGGGTAATTGGATACCATTGACACCCGTAGTCTTGGCAACATGCTTCAGGTTACTTGATGCCATTCTCAAATTGTGGAACTATTGCTTCCTCTCACGCTGTAACTGAGCAAGCTTTGATGTGCATATGTTAACAGGAAAGCTTATGAAATGAACAAAATAATAAGTTTCACTCATCTTTTCTCCCGGGGTTTGCTTGGTGTGTATTAGTTCATGTATGACTTCATTGCAGAAAATGTTTTGGTTGTGTTGGTTTGACTCTGTTTCTCATTTTAATCATCTGGATGTTTGTTAGAATTTTTTTTCATTTATTTCTGTCTAATTGGCATGATTTTTTTTTTTTGTCTTGCATTATCTTTATCCACTTGCAGATGTTGATGGCAACAGTTTGATACTCTCAGCAAAATATTCTCTTATTAACTCTGCAATGGAGCTTCCTTTGGATGTTGCGCAGGTTCATCCTCATTCAGTAGTCCATGTAAGAATCTGTACATTGTTGTTTTAGATCAAGCTTTTTAAAATTATTATTTTCATGAAAGTTATTTTCTCTCTCTTCGTAGGTGGATAATATTAGTCTCCTTTATGTTTCTGCGTACAAGAACTTACTTTCTTCTATCTTGTTAATCAGGGGTACGTCTGCAACTTAATCGAAGCTGGTTGCTTTGTCCGTTTTCTTGGGAGGCTGACTGGATTCTCTCCTAAAAATAAGGTAAATGCTTAGGTTTTTTTTTAAAATTTTTTTTTTTTACTTTTTTGTTTTTTGTTTTTTTTTTTTCAAATTTGGTATTTTTGAAATAATAATTTTTGTATTTCTAAATTTTAGTAATTTTGTTATTTCAAAATTTTAGTAATTTTGTTATTTCAAAATTTTAGTATTTCTAGAACATATACATATAATAATTAAAATTCATATTTCTATACTTTTGGTATTTCAAAATTTTAGTATGTCTAAAACATATATACATATAAGAATTAAATTTTGGTATTTGTTAGATATGTTATAGAAATTTTAGTTCTACCAAAATAGGGTATTTCATTTTCTTTCAAAGTTTTCCTTCTCTTTTCTCTTTTTTCAGTTTTATTTATATAAAACAATAGAGTTAAATTCCTTTTTTTTTTTTTTTTTTTTTTTCAAATTTGGTATTTCTGAAATTTTACTAATTTTTGTATTTCTAAATTTTAGTAATTTTGGTATTTCGAAATGCTAATACGGATAAGAATTAAAATTTCCTATTTCTAAAATTTGTTTTTAGTAATTTTGGTATTTCAAAATTTTAGTATTTCGATGTATAAGAAATTAGAATTTCTTATTTCTAAAATATGTTTGTTAGAGTTTTACCAAAATAGGATATTTTTTTTTTAGAAAAAGTTTTCCATTTCTTTTTTTTCTCCGTTGTTGTTTGAGTAGAGTTTTTTTCTTTATATGTTTGGAGCTTAGTAAATTTCTGTTTTTTTTGAAGGCTATCGATGACCAGAGAGCTGATATTTCTGAAGCCTTTGACATTGGACAATCTGTCCGGAGTCATGTCCTCACTGTAGGTGGACTGAACTTAATTTTAATTGGTGCATATATGTGGTGTCTTCTATGATTTGCTGTTATTTTGATTTGGTTTCTCTTATTTTCAGGTTAATAGTGAAACAAGTAGAACAACACTCTCCTTGAAGCAGTCATCTTGCTTTTCAACGGATGCGTCCTTTATTCAGGGATATTTTCTTCTGGAGGAGAAGGTCACACTTACAAATTATCCACAGTTTCTTCTCTTTTATCTCCCAATACTTGCATTATACTATATTGAATAATTTTTTTTTCTTTTTTGCCAGAAAAAATATGTATGGTGTTTTAGTAGATTTGGTACTGGTCTGATGGTTGTCATTGAGGTTATTTGAATTTCATTGTGGACTTGGGGTCCTGGTTGTTCTATACTTGGTGGCAGAACTAGATTTCGTTTTGTTTAGATACCTAAATTCTTCTTTAGGTTCTCAATAGGTGTCGCCTTGTAGTTTCGGATTTTCTGTTATATACATAACTTTCGGATTTTCTGTGAATTTGAATTTTTTTTTCCGGTTCTAGATTTTTTCTTAGGGATTTCCTGTTTAACTACTTCTATATATATTTTAGGCTGGGATGCTTTCTTGTTCAATGCAGTACCTTTTGAATATTTGGCACCATTGTCCATGTCTTAAGGTTAAGGACTTCTCATCTATACTTATTATGTACCCTACCAGCTAGTGGCTCACAACCTGAGCAAATAAACAGTAATTCCTGCTGTCTGCTGAAAACTCTTAAATCCTGGTCATGCATCACAGACAGTGAACTTTTTTTTGTTGACTAGCAATTCCTTCGGCTTTTGTTTTTTGTTGCTTGTCTCACTTTCTCTCTTCTCTTATTTTATTTTTCCTTATTCATTGCTATGTTGAATGCTAATTTGGTCTCTTTGTCTATGAAACCGAACTTTATGCCTGTGTTTGTTCAAGTTATTTTTATTATATGCTTAATATTTTCCTGAACTAATACTTGCCTAACTTCCTGGTGCAGATTGCTAAGATGCAAATGTCAGATTCCAAAAACCTTGATTTTAAATGGGTGGAGAAATTTAATATAGGGAGTGTTATTGAAGGAGTGATTCACGATAACAAAGAGTTTGGGGTTGTTCTTAGCTTTAAGGAACATAATGATGTTTTTGGTTTTATTACACATTATCAGTGTAAGTTTCTTTTTTTTTTTTCCCCTTCTTTTCTTGTATGTGGAATTTAATGGGTTGTCATATAATGCTAGCTTACGAACTGGTCCGTTTTCGTAGGATTCTATCCTCTTTCTCTTTCTGATATGTTTGGTTTATCATTCTTTTCAGTAGGTGGAATGAATGTGGAAAGAGGCTCCATTGTTCGTGCTATGGTTCTTGACATTAGTAAGTCAGAACGCCTTGTGGATTTGTCTCTCAAGCCCGAGTTGGTTTGTCGGGTCAATGAAGATGGTGCTGACAACAAGACCTTGAAGAAGGTAATGCTCGACCTATGTATTTAAAATCAGCTCTGATAGAAACTCTCTTATGATCCCTTCTTGTGCAGATTCGCTGATATCATGATTCTCGAGTAACCACATTTAAGACTAACTCTGGCTCACTGTCTTCTGTTCTCCTCTTTTAATTGCTTTCACTTTTTCAATAAGAAGAAATGCCTAGTTGATTTTAGTGCCTATGAGGAAATAGGAAACAATAATTTCCAGTCTGCAATATGCTAATGATGCCAAGATACAAATTTATTATCTAATGCATTATGCTTGTTTTCTCTGGTGTTGCTTGGGCCCAATTTTAATTACTTTTTCCTGATTCAGAAACGCAAGAGAGACAAATCTATGGAGTTAGAGTTGCATCAGACTGTTAATGCAATTGTGGAGATTGTAAAAGAGAACTACTTGGCAAGTATTTACCTATATGAACTGCTGATATTCTTATTCTATATAGCTCGTTGAACTAGATTAGGGCACTTATTGCCAATGTTATACTCTCCTAACTTCATTATTTTCAAAAGCAGGTTCTCTCGATACCAGATTTTAGTCATGCGATAGGATATGCATCAATAGCTGACTATAACACGCAGAAGCTTCCTCACAAACATTTTGTGAATGGCCAAAGGTACGCATATTTTCTGGTAATTGCTGTCCTAATTTTATCTTGTAGGTTCTTGTTTAATGTTCTCTTCCTGGAGTTAAACCTGTGGCCCCGACGCTGCTAAGATATTTTGTCAGAACTTTATGCCATCATAACGTGTGGTTCTATGTCGAAGATGTTGGTGCTTGAGTTGATGTGCATGATTTTTTAGGAATTAGACATGTTTCCATGAAAATATTTGCTGGTGTGTTGCTTGATGATATTATTTTGCTTGTTTGAAATGGTTCATGACTTACTGATTTTATTTGGTGTAGTGTTGTTGCCACTGTAGAGGCTCTTCCTAGCACATCTACAGCTGGGAGACTTTTACTGCTTCTTAAATCTCTAACTGAGGCCGTTGAGACTTCTAGTTCGAAAAGGGCTAAGAAAAAGTCTAGTTATAATGTTGGCTCACTTGTTGAGGCAGAGGTAAAATAGTTTTATAATTTCCTTATCTACGATAGTAAGATGTTTTTTATCTGATTCTTTTTTTTCCCTGACATACACCCGGTTATAATAATTGTTTCTGTCCAGGTTACTGACATAAGGCCTCTGGAATTGCGATTGAAATTTGGTATTGGTTTCTATGGGAGGGTGCATATAACAGAGGTGCACATTTTCTTATTTCATTTGAGTGTTACCTATTAGGCTATTAGCTAAGTGCGACTTTATTTGTGTCCCGTTTTATTTTATGGCATTATACTTGACTACGATTTTATGTATGATGTAGGCAAATGATGATCATATGGTTGAGGATCCATTTAGTAAATTTAAAGTTGGCCAACTGCTGACTGCAAGAATTGTTCAAAAGCCTTGTCAGTCAGAAAAGAAGAGAAAACAATCCCAATGGGAACTTTCCATTCGACCGTCAATGCTTTCAGGTAATATAGTTTACAAAAGGTTTCTCCCTTTTCTATGTTTCCTGTGACTGTTAGCTTCGTTTTTGAAAAGCCTCTGTATGGTTTCTGGTAGAAAAGATTTGTTTTGAAATGTAACATGTAGATAACATAAATTATAGTGGAAATGAATGTCCAATCTTTCCTGATTAATGGAAGAAATAAAAGCCTATTTTGTTGCTGACAATTGCATCTTATCATTGAATATTTTTATTTGTTTTTTATAAAGATACTGTATTTTCATTTGTTTCAATTCTTTTTACAGATATAGGAATTAATTTTCATGAAATCACTGTTTACAAATTTATATATAAAAAATAAGTATGAAATTCTAATCAATAATCGAATAAAAAAATATAATCAAGAAAATCAAGAATGAGTGACGTATTCTGGCCACTGATAATATATCCTTGAACGGAATTTTCTTTTATAAATTTTTGGTTTGCTCTGTAACAGTTGCTTTATATGGGATAGTTTATTTCTCAGTTTTGCTTTTGTTCTCTGGCATCTTTTTATTTACCTGTGTGCATCTTTTGATTTATCCATTTTCCAAAACATACTTCTTTTTATTTTTTGAGACATCTAGTTTTGCATTATTTATCCAGGACCCAGAGATATAGAGGACAGGCTTATGACTGAGGAATCCGATTTTTCAATTGGAAAACGTGTCACTGGGTATGTTGTAAAGGTGGACAATGAGTGGGTCTGGTTAACCGTATCTCGGAATGTGAAGGCTAAGCTATTTCTTCTCGACAGCTCGTGTGAACCTAGTGAACTTCATGACTGTCAGAAGCGTTTTCCGGTGGGAAAAGCTGTTACTGGTCATATTTTAAGTATTAACAAGGAGAAGAATCTGTTACGCATGATCTTACGCCCATTATCATTTGTCTCCAAAGGAACTCTTGAGAGTGACAGTTTGGAGAATTTTAGTGAACACATACATGAAGGTGATGTTCTCGCTGGCAGAATTACAAAAATACTTCCAGGAGTTGGTGGGTTGCTTGTGCAGATCGGACCCCATCTGTATGGGAAGGTTCATTTTACTGAACTTACAGATAGTTGGGTGCCTGATCCACTTCTTGGATATCAAGAAGGACAGTTTGTTAAGTATAAGGTCCTTGAAATCAATCGCTCTATCAAGGGTACTATGCATTTTGATTTGTCATTACGTGCTACTTTGGAAGGTAGCCAGTCTCAGAGCTCTTTGGGACTTCATAACGACGTGTAAGTTCTGCAGCTTTAGCAATTTTCTTCTCATTCATCTCTTTTTACTGGGTGGTGTTTTATGTTATAGTTCAGATTCTCAATTTACATCTCATTCAGTTCTACTTCCTCTCGTCAATGTTAACTGATATTTGTTAACACCTTTTGCACAATGGAAATAATATGCGCAAGTATTTTTATTTATGGTTTTTAGGGGTTCTAGCAAGCGGTTTGAAAGGATCGAGGACCTTCATCCAAATATAATTGTACAGGTATGAAATATCTTTCATCTTTGGATACAACAATTTGATAATTGATATTGTACAAAAAAATGCAAGGTATTGAATTTTGATTTTGATCTCTGTTTCGGTACGTCGTCGAAACATTTTATAGAAGTGGATACTCCAATATTTCTAAAAGTGGAGAAATACTTCGTTGAAATATTTGGCTAATCTAAGATCCTATACTTTCATTGGAATTGGTGGAAATATTGTGGAATTGCTAAAAGTTATGATACCAGTTAAGACAAGTATACGCTACCAATACATAGTGGATACGACATTTACACTTACTGAATTACCTGACACTGAAACTACAGGGGATACTGCACCCATTTAAATTATCCAGGTATCAGAGGCTAAAAAAATGCTCTGGAGCTATTATTTCTACTTTAGAAATCATGGTACAAGCGTAATAAATAATAAAATGACATCGAACTCTAATAGAAAATATCATATAGGATCCATGGTCTTTGTTACATGATATACATTTCATTTAGCTAAAATCGACTGTAGTTAATCATGAAAATGTTGATTCGGCAATTCATGCCACTAGCCACATAAATGCAAAATGCAAGAGCACATAATTTGTTAGGTCACAACCACATAGATTCAGGCTTATCAGTTCCATTCTAGCTGAGGCTGTTAAATGGACTACCAATCTTAGGTACAAACTCTGACACCAAACATATTGCTGAAGAGAATACTTTTTTTTTTCTTTTTTTCTTTTTTCTTTTAGATATGTGAAGACTTATATCCACTTTAGAGAACATGTCAATTATCCTCGAGAACATAAAAATACGTACAATGCATATGCTTAAATGAACATGCTTTTGAGCATTTGTATATGTTTAATAATTAAATAAACGTACCTAAAGTGTTAGTCTATCTATAGACTATACATTACAGATTTTGCTTGATTTGCTATGTTTATAGATATAACAAACCATGGAAGTTGATTTATTGCTTTTCATTCACAATTGCTTAAAGAGTCATGATTTGTTCAAAATATATGCCTTGGGGTTCAAAGGTTGATAATTTAAATTTTCAGTCGTCAAAATATTTCATCCAATTTGTTGAAAATATGACATGGCACATTTCCTGTCAAAATACTTTGTTAACTGGAACTTTGCTTGAAAACTTTGTGACATATTTATATCAATAAAGTTTAAGTTATGATTGGTGTCAGTTCTATTTGAAATGGAATACTGTGTTTATTTGAAGAAATATGGAAATCTAATATTTAGGTTTTTGAATATACAATTTACCTTGCAGCTCTCATCTTTCAATTTCATGGCTTGTCAAAGCCTTTTAGTAATGAAATCTGCTACATTCTCATGATGACATAGAATTATGTGCTTACACAAATGTTTCTTCCTCTATCTTTGTTGGTCTAATTCATTCCTTATTCTTTCTAAATCACTATGACTTGTTTCAAGCTTGATATTGCTAGAAGAAGTCCCAAGCTTTCTATTGGATGAGATCATCATAAATTCATAATGGGTGCCAGAACATGTGCCCTTGTTTTGCTAGAGCTTCTTATGTTGGACTCTGATCCTCTCTTTTATCTCTTGTAGGGCTATGTTAAGAATTTAATGTCGAAGGGATGTTTCATTATGCTCTCTCGGAAGGTAGATGCGAAAATTCTCCTCTCAAACTTGTCAAACAGTTTCGTTGAAAATCCAGAGAAAGAATTCCCTGTGGGAAAACTTGTAAATGGAAAGTAAGTATGCTAACCCTAAACAGTTTGAATAAGCTATAGCTATGTGGCATGTTTAATAAGATGATTCTGTGCAGGGTGTTGTCTGTGGAGCCTTTGTCTAAGAGAGTTGAAGTAAGCCTAAGGACACAGTCTGCAAATAGATCTTCGAAATCTGACGTGGGCGATTTTAGTAGTCTACATGTTGGAGATATTATCTCTGGCAGGATTAAGCGGGTCGAGCCGTTTGGTTTATTTGTTACAATTGATCAGACAAACATGGTAAACGTAGTACTGCATATGTATTCTTCTCTTAGGTGGATCGATTGGCTAAATTTGTGCTTTAACTGCTATTTTAAAGTGAGTATGAGGATCGTCCTAGACCATAGGATACCAAAGAAGTGCAATTATCTCGTTTTTGGGCAATTCTTTTGGATGCTGAGTCAGATGATTGTTAGCATCTGATCAGTTTGAGTTGACATAGGTCACCTGTGATTCATCAATTAGTTTGACTTAACACCTTTCCTATGCATTATCTATCCTCGTGGGAGAGGCTATCCAAAATTTTACAAGGGATTCTTAGAAAAGACAAAAAATGGGCCTCTGCTTAACTTCCACCCCAGCCAAAAATCGATTTTTAAGTTTAGCCCAAAAATTGTTTGCATACTATTTGCATATACTGTTTGAATATACTGCCCTTTTCTTACTGTTTGTATACAGGTTTGAGCTAAATTTAAAAACCAAAGTTGGCTGGGTGGGAAGTTAAATCAAAGCTGGAATTGGGGTTAAATCCCTTTACAATTGTACTGATATATATTGGTTAAAAATGGAATATTTTTGTGTCTGCTGATATAAAATACTCTGGTAGGGTGTTTTTAAGCAATATTTATCATTACAATTCTCAGAAGGCTGATTTAACTAAGTAGGATAATATAGTCCCTGTGTTAATGTTTCTTTGTTCATTCCATTGCCTAGGTTGGTTTATGCCATGTTTCAGAGCTCGGCAATGATCGTACTGAGAACATTGATAGCAAATATAGAGCGGGTGAGAGAGTTATGGTGAAGATTCTGAAGGTAAAAGCTTTTCTTTAAATAAGGAAAAGACACATCCTTAGTTGTGCAAAATTCCCAGTTGAAAAATTGACCATGAGGTCATTGCCTTTGTTCTGAATTATGACATTCTGCTTCTAATTTCTTCCTCACCAATGAGGAATTGATTTAACGGTTCATAATTATTACTATATTATACATTAGGTCTCTTCACGAGTCCATGTAAGAGTTCGAGTCCTAATTTTCTTCTGTTATGTTTAATCCGACATCAGGTGGATCCGGAAAGGCATCGCATATCGCTCGGAATGAAGAATTTAAATTTGAGGGATGATGTGGATGATGATACAAGTGTTGACATCCATTTGAACTCAAATCTTAATGAAGCCACCGATAGTGATAGTGATGCTTTTGATTCTCAGATTCCTATGTTGCAACAGAGCAGCGTACCTGGTACCCAAGTTGCAGATGACGAATGTGCAAATGGGGAATACCCAGTTCTTGCACAAGTAGAATCAAGGGCTTCTGTGCTTCCACTGCAGGTTACTCTTGATGACATGGATGGCTCCGGATTGGATAATGTGGAAAGTGGAATCCAGGAGCATGTTAATGAGGAAGACTCCAATGCTGAGAAAAACAAGAGGTGGATGAAGAAAAAAGAGAAGGAAGAGAGGTCATTTCATTATATTTTCTTTGTTCACGGTTATGATTTTAAGTTGTGAAGGATAATGTATTACAGGATTTCTAGTTTTACTAACCTTGGAACTCTTTTGCGCAGGGAACTAGAAATTATGGCTGCAGAGCAAAGACTTCTAGAGAAGGATATACCAAGGACGGCTGATGAATTTGAGAAATTAGTGAGAAGCTCACCTAATAGTAGCTTTGTCTGGATCAAGTACATGGCTTTCATGCTCTCCCTGGCTGACATCGAGAAGGCTCGCTCAATTGCTGAAAGGTATATTTTATCAGAACATGAATCCTTTGCCAGTCCACTATGTATGGAGCTTTATTTTCTTTCAATGAGTTTCATGCTCATAAATTTCTACTTTTCCTTTTTCTTTTGATGAAGTA
Organism: Macleaya cordata; assembly: GCA_002174775.1. Taxonomy (NCBI): domain Eukaryota; kingdom Viridiplantae; phylum Streptophyta; class Magnoliopsida; order Ranunculales; family Papaveraceae; genus Macleaya; species Macleaya cordata. Next base: position 204,916 of record MVGT01002854.1, read on the forward strand.
AATTTCTATTTTTCTTCTTCACCCATTGAACTTAGTTAGCTTCTAATTTTGGAAGCTTTTTTTTATTAAACTTGCACTTCATTTATTCTATGTTGGCCCTATTTGTCTCAGGACTTAGTTTTGGTGGTACCTTACTACCTTCCCAAAGTTCTAGTTTTGCGTTACTCTCTCTCTAGTTTCATCAATCAAATATATCAACGGCAGATAAAATATACCACCTTGAATATGAACAATAAATACAAAAATAATTACTGAAAAAGCTACTAACTCGAGGCCAATTCCCAGATCAAAGTCCCTACAAATTTAAATTCCTTTTTCCCCTTATTGCCGCCTAATTAACTCCTGAGGGACTCTTATCATATTTGTTTGAATGCACTAAAATTTATATGTAAAGTGTCCTCTTTTCTTGAAACATCTAATCCTATAGGGTATCAGTAGTTGACCTCTTTGTGGTTAAGCACTGAAGCTAAACTGCCTGAGGTTGAGCCTCCACTAATCTATTTCTTGTCATGACTTCTGGTCCTGGACTCGACCAATCCTCTTGGGTCTGTTACGTCTCTTGTCCCCTCACCATCCCTCTACAATCATTTTTGTGAATTATGGTTGGGAAAACCTCAGATATTAAAAGAGCTGTGACAAAAACTATACAGCAAGAACATTGCTTTTCACCCTTCTAGTTTCAACTGTTCATTATACTCACTTTTTCTTGATGACTAATGCTTTCTGTGTTCTGAAGGGCTTTGAGAACAATAAACATCCGAGAAGAGGCTGAAAAGTTGAACGTTTGGGTGGCATATTTTAATTTGGAAAACGAATATGGAAATCCCCGCGAGGTGAAAATGATGGGCTGCTTTACTTCATCATATAGATAGTTGTGAGAGTTTTCTAATTCGTTGGCATCTTTCAGGAGGCTGTAAGGAAGACTTTCCAAAGGGCATTGCAGTATTGTGATCCCAAAAAGGTTCATCTAGCCCTTTTAGGGATGTATGAGAGGACCGAGCAGCATAATCTGGCAAATGAGCTTCTTGACCAAATGACCAAGAAGTTTAAGCACTCTTGCAAGGTATATGTTGAAAATGCTTGTTTTATTTTTCCAAGAATATCAAACACTCAGTTGTCTTGAATTTCTATGGTGTTGATGTATTTGTAGGTTTGGTTAAGGCGATTACAGAACTTATTGAAGCAAGGAAAAGATGGAATTCAAGGAATTGTTAAGCGTGCACTTCTTAGCCTCCCTCGGGATAAGCATATAAAGTTCATCTCTCAAAGTGCAATTCTTGAGTTTAAATGTGGTGTGCCTGATAGAGGACGATCTATGTTTGAAGAGATGCTGCGAGAATACCCAAAAAGGACAGACTTGTGGAGTGTCTATCTTGATCAAGTAAACTCTTGTTTCTATTTTCTTTTCTTTTTTTCTGCTAAACTCGTTTCTATATTCTATTCATCCTCTTTTATGTTACTGATCCAGAAGAAAAAAAAACTTGTCCTTTACATTGATAAAATTCAATCCTTAATTTTGTGACAAACAGGAGATTCGACTGGGAGATGTGGACCTCATCCGTGCATTGTTCGAGAGAGCAACAAGTTTAAGTCTTCCACCCAAAAAGATGAAGGTGCCCACTGCATGATCATATTCTTTTAATTATGAATTCACTTTTCAATCCCTTGTGCTTGTTTGTTTGTTTGTTTTTTTCCATCTTGGCCTTTACATAACACCGTTTGTCATTTGGATTTGCAGTTTTTGTTCAAGAAGTATCTTGAGTTTGAGAAATCTAATGGTGACGAAGAACGAGTTGAATTTGTGAAGAGGAAGGCCATGGAGTATGTGGAGAGTTCACTTGCTTGACAATGCGTATATCCCTCCACCACATTGGAAACAAATGTATAAACAGAATCAGATGGGCAAATGCGCCCTAGAATTCCCGAGGTACCATTGAAAACCTAGTTTTGGGAGGATCTGTGTAATCCACAATTTTGCAGTTGAAATTCTAAGATTGGAATAGTAGCAATGTAGATTACTGTAATTTATAAGAACAGAACGTGGTATTCATAGAATCCAGAAGTTAAGAGTTTTACATATTGATTGTTTTGGGACACTTCCATTTGTAGCCCTAATTGTAAATCAACGTTAAAATGTACGTTAATGTTAAAATGCATGAGGATCATGTCTTACTTCCATTCTTTTGAAACTTTCGGAACCCATCTTGCTGTAACTGGGATGTGCATGAGCCCATAAGAAATTACAGTTAAACGTTCTAAGTGTACGTGGCTAGCTTCTATTAGGGCTGAACGTCAGCCGGGTTCGTGTACTGACTGAGCCCGTCCTAAAGTTGATAAACCTCAAATCCTTGGCTCGTAGACCAGCCCAACGGGTAGGGCTGCATACGGTTCGGTTTGGTTGGGTTTTTTCAAACCTATAGCCAAACCATTAATTAATTTAGGAGGACCAAAACCATACCAAACCATGATGGTTTTTTTTTTAGAACTAAAACCACACCATCTGTTTTTTGGGTTTTTCGATTATTTCCAAATTTCGGAATTTTTTAGGAGTTTTCGGTTTTTTTAACGGACAAATCATTCAAAACTATGTTTAACTAGATTAAAAAAAAAACTTTAACATATGACATTTATCAATTGATCATTTAAACTTAAACTAAAACATGACATAATTAGAGCACTTGCATGTTCGTTCAAACTTAAAAAATAAAAAACTGATAATAACTAAATATTTATTTAAATTTAAAACATGAAAAAAAATATCCAAGTGTTCAACCATCTTAAGTAATTATTAATTATCTCTCTTTTTTTGTGAAAATTATTAAATTTAATATGAGAAGATCATCCTTACCAAAAATTATATCAAT
>MVGT01002854.1:208324-225733 GCA_002174775.1 Macleaya cordata
AATAAATATATTATAAATAAATTAATAAATATGTATAAATTTGAGAACACACATCACATATATGTATTGCCTCATATAGGATACAAATTGACATAGATACATTGACTTATAAAATTGTGATTATATTAAGAGCCAGACTCTTTAATTCATATTTTCATGAGTTAGCATACATATTTATACATAATAATGCATGTGTATACTATATAGATATACGTGCGGGTTTTTTTCTAGTTTTTTTGGTTTGGTCTTTCGGTTCGGTGTTTTTGGTACGGTTTTAGTTTTTTTTAGTTTTTTGAAAACATGAAACCAAAACCAGAGCATAAATATCGGTTTTTTGGGTTTTGGGTTTTTTAGTTTTGCGGTTTGTCGGTATTTTTTTTCGGTTCGAACCGGTTTGGACCGGACTTAAAACCGCACTATGTGCAGCCCTACCAACGGGGTTGGACCGAGATGAAAATCTCGACCCAACCCTAGTTAATAAACTGGAACGAAATTACGTATTCCAAAACCAACCAAAACAAGAAATAAAAGAAACCCTGAAATTTTCCTTTTTCTAAGAATTTGCACAATAGCAACCTTGGTGTTGGAGAGTGATTCTGGAACTTTGAATCTTGTTATCACCTCTAGAGTGCCTGTGTGAAAAGCGTGCAAAAAAAAGCTAAAGAGCATAACAAAAACAAAGACAAATTGCAAATGGCGGTTCGGGAGTGAGACCGAATTTGGTAAAAGAGAGCGTGAATTTTTTGTAGTTTTAAAATGACTGCAACCCTCTTTTATTAAATTCACATGATGTCCATTGCAATTTAGTTTAATGATTGCATCTATACATCCATATTAAAAGGACGTGCGTATGAAATTTTGGCTGCGAATATTTGCATATATTTATGGCACCATGCACAACTTTAATTAGATAATTTTGAGTAGATATGAAAATTTTTTGTCCTCTACCATTTCAAAAATTATTTTTCATCCAACTTTAAATTCACAGGATCAATTTTTGCACTCAAAACCTTAGTAATCAAAATCGTGGTATAGGGACGCTCCCACTCCAAAACACGCGTCGGCACTTTCGCTCTGAAGGCATGATTGGCCGTTCTGATGCTTCTGCTCTCGCTTTGGTTCCCCTTCCACACGATGGTTACTTAGCTCAAACCCTTATTTAAAGAGGTTTTTCTTCTTTCTTTTTTTAATTCAATCTCTAACTACTTGGCTATATTTTATTTTTTACTTTTTACACCCAAAGCTACCTCTTTCCACCCTAAAAATAAGCTGCATATCCATTTTTACTGATGAAGAAGTTGCCCGTATTTAAAGATATTGTTGCTAGAATCGTGTGGGATTCTGATCCCTTTGATTTCAACAGTTTTGAAATAGGATCAGCGGCATCAGCTGGATCAACATCTCCTGACCTCTAGTTTCAGTTTCGCTTGCTTGTTATGTAGGGGAATTTGCAAATGCCCATATTCACAGTCCTGTAAGTAAGTGTTAATTAAAAATCCAAACAGTAAAAATAAAAATAAAATATTGTAGGTTGCTTATTTTATAGGCGCATTGCAAGTTGCCTCAAATATTTACTATTACATACCTACAAACAGGGGCGGAACCAGAAATTTTAGTTGGGGTGGACTAAAGTAAATATTTTTTGTTTTGAGATGTATGGGTATATATATTTAGTTTAAGTTGTTTGGTATATAAAATTTTTATACAATTTTACCCTGGGCTAAGATATCAAATCCACTTTAAATCTTAATTTTTTAAGCTATTTCCCAAGCTCTTTACTAGTTACGTCCCTGCCTACAAACAGTTAAACACATGATAGATTGTGAATATTCCCATTTGCGAATTTTCACTGTATACCAAGCAAGGCCTTTGAGCAAAAGAATCTCTGTGGCTACTTGGTGGTCAACTGGTCAATTCGATCTTTGACAACTAACTGTATTGAGCTGGGAGAGCAAGGTGCCCCCAGTGAATCCTAGGCGTATCCCAATATATAAGTTCCTTGTTTGATATCTGGTACCTATGGAGAATTCGTGGGGCATCCTTAGCGATTGGGGGTGTGATAGGTGCCCTTAGCCATACCTATTTCGTTGAAGGACCCTAGGATGGCAAGAAAATGTAAAGAAAGACTGAACCAAATTGTTTGAGAAAAAAACACATCCAAGAGTTACGCATAGGACATAGTGGTTGTGCTAATGAAGTAAAAGATGCAAGTTTATGATTCATAGGTAATACATGAGCCATTGATTTCCAAATGAAAAGTTGGGTTTTAGGGAGGAGGTTTAAATCTCAGATTTTACACCAGAGTTCAGAATTAGCAGTTCTGAGTAAATTTGGAGATGGAGAGATATGCAGAGATTTGACACTGTGAGAGCCATTTTTAGTATGAAGCCATCTAATGGTGTCTTCTCCTAAAGTGGGGTTGTGTATGGATAGAATTGAGTTTTTTATGTGAGGGGGAAAGAATTGGAGGAGGGAAGTGTCCCAAGTGAGAGTAGTTTGATCAATAAGTTGATTAACATGAGTGATGTGGGGTAGTGGATGAACTGTTTGTGGTACGAGTTGAGGAGGAAAATCAGGAATCGATCTAAAGGTCTTCCCATATGTATTAACTGCCTTTTGTGAAGGCGCCACGAGAGCGCCATGCCACTAGACATGACATATGTGGCAGCTCCATGAGGCGTGACGAGCCATACAAATGATAGGTCACCTTCACACTAGTAAAAGGGGGGAAGAACGAAGTGAAAGGATAGGAGGACAAGTAGAGAGAAACTCCTTAGGAGGGCATCTGAGCACCATTATCAGGAGTCAGGGCGCCATCATTGCAAAACACAGCGCCTACTCCAGGGACGCTCTCGCCAAGAGTACCCAAAAGAGAGATAAGAGGAGAGACGCCGTGAGGAAGTCTGAGTAATACCGTTATACTAACGGCATCTTCCGTACCAATCATGAAGATCCTGGTTAGAGGATCATTCTGATACCTATACCAGAATGATCCCCTCGACATGTGTCAAATAATTAAAGAATATGCGAAAACTTTGTCATTTTCTCAAAGAGGGAAAATAAAGAAAGGGAATTAGGGCAAGGGAGGACATAAGGATCCTCAAGATGGAAAGGCTATAAATATCCCATAGGTAGGTCTCAAAAGCCATGAATGATTGAATACTCAGACTTCAGACTACCCTCAAGGCAAGAAAGAGTCTCTCTCTCTCTCTCTCTCTCTCTCTCTCTCTCTCTCTAAAATACCCCCCTTCTTTTGCGATCACCTGGTTAATCCTGAACCCCCTTAGGAGGAGTGACATTCCTTCAAGAGTCACAAACTGACTAGGTTGAAGTGGCTCTGTGACTCAAGGTTTCCTGTCTCACACATTATACTCAGACTAACACCTCATCACTCTAAAATCCACTTCATACACCATATAAGGATGCTTTTACCATTTCTAACCTCTCCCATATGCAATTACTTTTCAAGAGTTAGACCTTTTAGAGTACTAGTCCAAATCCAAGAACCATGCTTAGAATTGTGGTTGAAGAGAAAGGATGAGACTTAGAAAAATATTTGGCTTTAAGTACTTGAGCCCACAACTGATTTGGTTGAGAGACAAGTCTCCAAGCTAGTTTTGAGAGGAGAGCTAAATTATATTGCTGTGGTGGTTTAATGCCAAGACCTCCTGACATCTTAGAGGAACAGATGGAAGACCAGGCTTTGGTATATAGCCATTTTTTAGGATTTTTTCAATGTGATTGACAGTTTTCTGAAGAAAGGATATACACTGCATCTGGAAGAGAGGGAAAGTGCTTACAAAATTTACAACAGATTTGATGAGAGTGTTACGACCAGTTTGGGAAAGTAATTTACTTTTCTAGCCTTAAAGAGGAGATTGAAATTTTTGTATAAGGGGTCAAAATTAGATGATTTGGCACAATTAAAAAAATAAAGGAATACTTAGGGCCCGTTTGGTTCGTGATTGGAAAACATGTTTTCAAAAAATAATTTACACCTAAATTAATATGCATTTTGTACTACATCCAAAACTGTTTTAGGATATACAATAAAATCATGTATGATTTTACAAAACAAAAAAATGTTGTTTTCTTTGTTTTCAATGAAATCATTTAGGATTTTATAGTAAAGTCAAAAAAATAGTTTTAGATGTGATACAAAATGTAGTTAATTTAGGTGTAAATTAGTTTTTGAAAACAAGTTTTCCAATCGCGAACCAAACGGGCCCTTAGGTATCTATCAGATTTAGAAATTGCTTTAATCTTTTGTAATTTTAGAAATAATTTTGCAATATATGGAGGGAATATTAGGAGAGAAAAACAATCCAGATTTTTAAAAATTGATAGTTTGACCTGAGGCAGCACAAAAAACGTTTAAGAGTCCAAGGAGATGCTTGGCTGCAAGAAGAGAAGCATTAGAAAATATAAAAAGTTATAGCAAATAGAAGTTGGGAAATTGAGGGGCGAGATCGAGCTACATTTATATCATGAAACATATTTTGTTACTCATGAAGACAAGGCTAGAGAAAGCATCCATACAGATGATAAAAAGATAGGGAGAGAGGGGATCTCCGTGTCTGACACTGGCGGAGCCAGGAAGTTCTTATGGGTAGGCACTTAGAGAATTAAGCTTTTATTTTTTTTATAAACAAAAAAATCATAGTTTTTAAGCTACAATTTACTAAATTTTTTTTTATTCTTTTGCCGTCCCTTTTTTACTTAATAGATACTTAAAACAATAGTTTTTTACAAGTAAATCTCTTAAAAATTCACTAATGATCTTGGTGTACAAAAAGAAGAGTAATGCTAGGGGACCCGAGTTGGGGACCTATGGAAGACATTTTGACATGTGGGGGCGCCCACATTGAGATTATCTTCACGAAAAAGCAGACCACAATCGCCGTTAAAATCAAATCAAGTCTTTTATGCGGTTAAAAGTTTTAGAGTGATCGGTCTGATTTTTTATGAAGATAAGCTACATGATAAATACATCCTCACTAAAAATCAACCCATGGATCATCTCCATCTGAGCCCAGAGGCCAAAAGTCCTCCCTCAGTCCCTAACATTGCTCCAAAGAGTAAGATATTCTCCAAAAAGAAAATAACCTAATAAATGAGTTGAAGTTATTCAATTTAAGTTAAAAAAGAATTTAATTTAAAAGATTGGGTGGCGCACTGTTAAAGACGAATCCAATACAACATGGCTTTTGAAATTTTGGGTGGGGCATGTTCCCCACCCAATGATATATAGCTCTACCTCTGCTATCTGATACCTCTGGAAGGATATAGAAAGTTTTACAAAGAAAGCCATTTAAGAAAACAGAGTAATAGCTTGTTTTAACTGCCATGTACAATTTACCCTCAACTAATCGTATAAAAGTTTTATAATGATGAGACTTGTTTCGAAGATGATCTACATTACAATGTGGGGACATCAACCTCACAAAAAATCAATCCCCAATGTGTTCCCAAAGATCAATGTAAATGGAGCATGGACATTAATAAAAAATAAGTGGGAAGTATTTTGAGAAAGAGGCGCTGCAACAAGGTTTGGCCTTAATTTTTTATTTTATTTTTTACTTACTAATGCTAAACCTATAACAACTCCTACAACAAGTTCGATAGTGAATATGTAAATTCAACTCACGCTCGTGATTTGCACATATTTTAAAATATACATTATTGGGTTGAAACTCCTTTTTTAAGAGAGGTTTTACGGAGAGGACAACCTTATTTGGAGTTATAAGTGTTGTCCCTCCTGTTTTGCGTTTTGTAAAGTAGATCCTTAGTTTTTTTTTTTTTTAAATGACAAATTTTTCATACCTAAACTGCCCCTCTTTCAGTTTAAAGTGTGGAATCCATATGTTTTTGCTTGTGGGGAATGCTAACGAGGCAAAAAGAGAAAATAAGTTTTTTTATAATTCAAATTGCTATAACTTTTAATCTACAAATCGAATTTTGACAAAATTTATATTTTTGGAAAGCATATTTTAAGATCTTCAAAATAAGATCAGACAACAATATCAAATTCAAAGATTTTTTTTTTTCTTTTTGTAACTGGATTATGCAAAGTGATTGCATATATAAAAACCTATGCAAGTTGTAATTTGCATACTTTGCATAAGCTTATTGAGAATCTACACCTTTCTAAGTCTTTATGCAAATAGATTGCATAATAAAAATGTCTATGCAAATTATAATTTTCATAATAAAAAACGATGCAAATTATAATTTGCATAGGCTATTTTAAATACTTTTAAACATCTGCACTTTTTCAAACCTCTATGCAAACAGATTGCATAAGAAAAAAGCTAAAAAATTACTTTTTAAACAATGCAAATTATAATTTGCATATGCTATTTTAAATATTTTTGAGCATCTGCACTTTTCTAATCTTCTATGTAAATAGATTGCATAAGAAAAAAGTCAAAAAAATTATTTTTTGAACAATGCAAATTATAGGTTGCATACAATTATTTGAGTTTATAGCTTGGTAAATGGGTTTTTTTGTGGAATTTTTTCATGGTTTTGCATCTCTAATGCGTGGGCCCACCACGAAATTTCAGTTATTTCAGTTATCTTATTAAAAGATGCTAATAAAACTACAACCAAACAGGACTAGGGTTTTAGTACTGAAAAAGGGTAGGAAAAAAGAGAGGAGAAGAACTGAAGAAGAGAAGGCGACATGGAGCTATAATACCCTTAGGTCAATTACGGCGGCTGTGTTAGGGCCTGGTTTGCAGGGTCGCTGGCGGTGGAGCTCCACCCCCTAATTCTCTTCATTCTTTTGCAGTGGGCCGTGGTGCAGAGAGTTGGTGGTGGAATGAAGAATTTAAGTAAGAGAGAAAGGGACGATGATGATACCAGTATTGATGAGAAAAATAAGTTGCAGAGGAGGATGATGAAAAAAGCAAAAGAAGAGAGGGAATTAGAAATTAGGGCTGCAGAGCAAAGACTTGTAGAGAAGGATTACATACCAAGGACTGCTGATGAATTTGAGAAATTGGTAAGAAGCTCACCTAATAGCAGCTTTCTCTGGATTAATTACATGGCTTTCTTTCTCTCTCTTGCTGATATCAACAAGTCCCGTTCAATTGCTGAGAGGTATGAAATCTTAATCTTAATTTTACCATTAATTTAGACTAACCCTTCCTTTGCCATTCAAATTTCAAATATATATATATATTCAATTGATACATTATTTGCAGATAATTAAATATATACCACCACCTTGAATATGAACAATTAATACATGCATCAAGTAATTACTGAAAAATGTTACAAATTAACTTGAGGCCACCCAGCTACAATTTTTTAAATTTCTATCAATTGTTGATCTCCTTTTTTTTTTATTTTCTTTTGGTGTGCTTCATTTCTCTCTTAATTAATTGCAATGTTCTTTTTTCTTGTTTGACGCAGCGAAAAACAGTAGAAAATTCTAAATCACGTTTAGAATGGAAAAACTCAAAATTAACTCTCAACTAATGAGAAAAATCAAATTGTATTAAGCAAAAGTAGAATAATAATAATGAAATTCGTCCTTTACATCTGTTTATATAGTAATTGAAGTTTCCTAAACCTAAAAGAAATCAAATTAGTAACTTAACTGGAAAGAAACTCCTAATGAAATAAGGAAACTACTAAAATACGTAAAACTTTCCTAAAATAGTAAAACTGCTAATTTGAAGGCCAAAACGATGGAATTTGGCTAAAATCTCGAGAATTCATGGCAAAGCAATGAATCTTGAAGATCTCGACGTTTCCAAGTGACCGTGCGAATTTCACGCAATTCTGACACTGGGAATCCGAGATTTCAATCCTGTCTACTATTATTTTTTTGTCTTCTTCTTCTTAGACTTCTTCTGGGACTTGGACTTGGGCTTGGGCTTGGATTTCTCAATTACCTCTATGAACTCCTCTACATTATTGTTTTACAATTTTTCATGGTTCTTTTGTAGTGTGGCACAGACTCGATCGTTCTATCTCTCTCGATAACTAGTCTATACTGAAAGGTATATTTCTTTCAGTTAGATTAAGTTATCTTCAGAGGCAATAATTGAAACAAGGAACAATAATAAACCGAGTACTAGGCTGAAATAATAGCATTCAAATGAAAACAGAATTTCAACCATAAACCACGGCACTTAAGGTTGCTTGGCTTGTATCAATATAAAAGGGAAAGAAATTCAAGCTCTTGTTTCTAATAAATGACAACCCCATTTATGTTTGTGTTTGTGTAAGTGTTGAGTGCATAATTATTACATATTTATCCGTAAATTTATATTAGCTAGTGTTCAATTGTATATTATTTTTAATTATTTTTATGCTTTTTGCAGATAAATAGAATTCAAATGCTTCAAATGCAATATTTGGTTAAATTTGCCAAATTTATTAAAAGCACCCCAAAAGTCTATCAGAGGCACCATGAGAGTACATGCTATTGGCACATGATGACCAAGTCAACTCAGTCAAAGACAGTCAAAATTGGTCAAAGGTTGGAGTTTATTCTCTAATGAAGCAAAGAGGGCAAAAATGATCTTAATGACATCATCATGATGTCAAACCACATAAGCCTTACAATTCTTCCATTACCAAATTAATTATCAAAGGAAATTCCCCCACCATCCAATACCTCCCACTAATTAGTTTTATTTATTTTTCTTTTAAAGAAGGAAAGTGGGAAGAATTTCTATATAAAGGGAGAATGAAGAAGGGGGAAGGAAGGAGGGAAGTGTAGAGAATTAGAGAATTGTATGAAGAAGGTGTAGTAATCAAATAATCATTTGTAAGTTCTTAATGTTTTCATCAATGAATACTTATTTTTGTTATTAATTTTAGAGTTATGTCTAGCTAAATTTCTTCTCTAGGATTAAAGAGGAAGCTAGTTATGTGCATGCCATGATATTTGATCTTAATCTAAATCTCCCTTAATAATTATTTTTAGCAAAAATGATTTATCTTCTAGTAATATTATTTATTACACTTTTGTTTCTTAATGAAATTAGTACATACTCCTTTATTAATTGTGCTTAGATTTGATATAATATGCTTAACTATTGTTTTGATATTATATGCTTAACTTTGACAATTAATTATTGGAGTTGTTATTTTTAAAAGTGAAGAAAATCATATTATTTCTTTGGTTATTTTAAATATTAATGAAAATATTTTCCGACTCCATTACATAAATTGTATTGGGTTTGAGTTATATTGAAGGGAGATTAGAGAGAGTTTAAATTTATGGTATGCATATAATTAGTGGAATCTGAAATCCTAGTTTCTCTAAATCTTTGAAATTTCTATTTAGTTATTTTATTTGTTCTAAATTATCCAAAAAATCTCAATCTATTTCAAACCTTAATTTAATTAATTGTACTTGTTCCTTAATCCTTGTGGATCGACCCGTACTTGCCGTTGTCTCAATAGACAACCGTGCGATTGCGGTATAAATATTATTGAGTGATAAAATCACGACCAATCAGTAAGAAGTTTGTAATGTATCGGAAGCTAATCTATCTCTTGCCATGACTTCTGGTTCTGTATTTTACAAATGCTCTTAGGTCTTTGGCTTGTTCTCATGTCCCCTCGATCACCATCCCCCTACAAACTTTATCTTTTTCAACTCTGCATTATGTTCACTTTTTCTTGGTGACTTAACTCTTATTGCCTTTTGGGTTTTGAAGGGCTTTGAGAACAATAAATATCCGAGAGGAGGCTGAAAAGTTGAATGTTTGGGTTGCATATTTCAATTTGGAAAACAAATATGGGAATCCTCGTGAGGTGAAAATGATTAGCGACTACTTATTGTGTTCCTTTTATTACTTTTACTTGTAGTGATTGAGAGTTTCCTAATTTGTGTCGCTCTCTTTCAGGAGGCCGTAAGGAAGACGTTCCAAAGGGCATTGCAGTATTGTGATCCCAAAAAGGTTCATCTAGCCCTGTTAGGGATGTATGAAAGGACCGAGCAACATAATTTGGCAAATGAGCTTCTTGATCAAATGACCAAGAAGTTCAAACACTCCTGCAAGGTACATAAATAATGAGAATGCTTACTTGTTTTAACCTTCCATGGTTATTTAACACTATTTAGTTTTGAAAGTGTTTGGTGTTCATGGATTTGTTATAGGTTTGGTTAAGGCGAGTACAGAGCTTATTGAAGCAAGGAAAAGATGGAATTCAAGGAATTGTCAAGCGTGCTCTTGTAAGCCTCCCAGAGAATAAGCATATAAAGTTCATCTCTCGAAGTGCAATTTTTGAGTTCAAATGCGGTGTGCCTGATAGAGGACGGTCCATGTTTGAAAAGATGCTGCGAGAACACCCAAAAAGGACAGACTTGTGGAGTGTCTATCTTGATCAAGTAAACCCTTGTTTCTTTATTCTACGATTCCTCTTTACCTTATTGATCAGAAAATAAAAGAGTAAAAACTGACCTTTCCCTTTATAAATTTCTATCCATAATTTTGTCCGAAACAGGAGATTCGACTTGGAGATGTGGAACTGATCCATGCATTGTTCGAGAGAGCAACAAGTTTAATTCTTCCCCCCAAAAAGATGAAGGTCATGATCGTATTTTATTAATTATGAATTCGCTTCTCTAGTCCTCCTTTTTTCTATCTGGGCCTTTAAATGACACCCTTTCATCATTTGGACTTGTAATTTTTGTTCAAGAAGTATCTTGAGTATGAGAAATCTTGTGGTGACGAAGAACGGGTTGAACTTGTGAAGAGAAAGGCCATGGAGTATGTGGAGAGTTCACTCGCTTGACAATGACATATATCCCTCCACAACATTGAAACAAATGTACAAATGGAATTTGATTATTGTTGTATCCTTCCTAGAATTCCTGAGGTATGGTTGAAAATCTTCTTTTTTTGGGAGGATCCAAATATTTACGAAGAGCTTTAATCCACAACATTGCAGTTGACATTCAGAGAATCGAAGAGTAGTAATGTAGATCACTGTAATTTATTGGGATAGAAAAAAAGGAAGTCTTTGTCATCAGAACATGTTATTGATCGAATCTAGAAGTCCGATCGAACAGTTTAGTTGTGTTGGGACCTCCAGTTTTGGCCGTATATAAACTGCTATTTTTGGAATACTTTGGAACCCATGTCCATGTAACTGCGATGTATATATATGCCCATATAAGAAAGTACAGATTAACATTTTGAAGTGTATGTAGCTAGCTTCGAGCATGACTTTGATGGGAACAGGTTGCACTGCTCGAACTTCTAACTGAAGGGAAATTTTATTGTCACTACATATTCTGTATTGGCGGGCTCGTTTTTGTTTTGACCGATGGTGAACGCACTCATGGCGAGCCGGCTAATGAGGTTTGGGGAGTGCCAATAAAACTTCCCCTGACCAAATAATCTGTATAAGAATCGTTTAGGTCTGTTGTAAGGCTGTTTCTCTAACTCAATCGTACCCTTGGCTGAAGTATTATAGTATAGTATATATTCTTTTACTAGCCCAAACGCCCCAACCCAACGATCTTTTAGGTTGACCGCCTGGTCATATACAATGTATACCCCTAAACCTGAAGGATGAATGGGCTTCCCACATTAAGTTAGGCTAAATGGCTTGCATTCAGCCCACATTTACACAAAGGGTATATTGTAATTTGCATACGTTTGCAAATCATAAGTTGCTATTTGTAAATCACAATTTGCATAGAATGCTACTATGCAGAATATAATATGAAGATCACATGACTAATTTTCACCAACTTTTTATGTTGTTTAAGTAGAAGATGTGGGTGGTTAAAGATGCCGAATATTTACACCAACTTTTTAATTCTTACATTGCACTTACACCTATCTATCGGTCCACATGGAGAATATGTCGGGGTATCTTTTTAGGTCGATCAACCATTATTTAGATTATCATCACAAAAAATTAACTTTTGGATCATTTACATGTAGTCTTCATAAGCGGGTGTTAAAAGAGGGTAAGGACAAGATGGGCGAAACAAGTAAAAAAATCGGGTCTATTTACAGATGTGGGCATGCGGCATCATCTTAGCAAGCATTTCAATATGTCGCCACATCATGTAGGTACTTATTCGTAGGTCTGAATAGCATTTTTCCTTTCTTTACATAGTAATATAATAGCTAGTTGTTTTTTTGCCTGTAACTCGTGGCATACTAATAAAAAATGTTCTTTGTTTCTAACTACTAACTAGTGGTAGTAATAGACTTGAAGTCTTTAATTAAAAATTTTCCAAGTTAGAAATAAAGCACTTTTTTTATGGGCCTGCCAACTAGTTATATGCAAAAAAAACAATCATCCCCTAAGTTATCATTAACATCAAATCCATCAAAAAGTTAGAAAAAGTTAATGAAGTTAATATTAGATTAATTGACTACTGTTTTAAAGTTCAAACTCCAAACGGTCAATATATCTTAGATATATTTGTAGCTAAAGGTCCAAGTACACAGTGACTTTTCGCAAATGTATTTACAGGTGATTGATAAGGACGTCTAATAACAAATATTTAGTTGGATTTATAATAGGCCTAGAAAATAAGTAAAATGAGATTATTTTTTATTTTCTTTTATAAAATTTTAATTAGAACCTACAAAAACTGTGAATTTGCGAAAATTTACGGTGTACGAAATAAGGTTAAAAAACAAAAGAACTAAAAAGTAGTTACCTGAAAACAAAGAAATCATATATATATATATATATAATGAGGCTCCTATGCCGCTTATTTTGAGCCGCATGGGACCCATGTATGAAGTTGCGTGTCACATTTTTTTTAACTTCTTTTTAAGAAATACTGAATATATCCTATCATATTATTTATTTGTTTATACTTGGGTTACACTTGCTAATGTGGTCATATGGAACTGATCCAAGGGCTGACTTTTTTTTAACGATGATCTCCTCAACGTCTAGATCACATCAGCATATACACTGTCATCAGTGGGTCGACCTAATACCCTATTTATTTATTTAATCTTGGGTTACACTTGCTAGTGTATGTGGTCATATAGAATTGATCTAAGGGCTGATATTTTTATGATGATCACAACATCTAAATCACATCTGCCTATACTTCATACGGAAGAAACCCATCGTAAGGAATACATGCGAATACCCATGACAACGCGCTACATAATTTACCCCCTCCAAATGAGACCATCTGCATCTTATTTTTTTCAATAATAACGTGCCGCATAATTTGTCAATTTATAAGTGCGTAGCGCGTATGGAAAAAATTGAATTTGTCACGCGCGAAGCGCGTGCGAGTTTAATGAACGCGCGTAGCGGGCCCAAATTAAGTTTGGAACTTGGCGGGTAAGTATTAAATTACGGATGAAGAATTTGGTGTGCAAGTCACTCAAATCCAATTACAAGATAAGTATGAGAGAGAAGGTTAATGGAAAATATAAGCAGGGACTAATGGTTGATATTTTTTAAGTTTGTCTGAACTCTTAAGGGATAAAGATGGTTGACATTTTTTTTCTTTCCATTTTCAAGTCATCAATGAAAGCTAATTAAGTTTCAAACTTGAACAAGAATTCAATGAAATCAATTATTTGCTCTTTCTCTTTCTTTTCTTATTTTGCAACCCTCTAATAAGAACTTGCTTGACAAGGCATATATTTTATCTTAATACAAAATTACTTCTGATTGTGTTTGAAAGAGACTTTAAACTGTAAATAGTCTGTTATTTATTTTATTTGGGATGCTAATTGAAAGTGATACTGACGATGGTCTATATGTATATACTCTGAGCCGCACCACCTTGCTCATTTGACGGCGTCCTGAGCCTTAAGGGGTGATTGTTTTCTTGTCACTAAGTCGGCCGGTCCATACAAAATATTCTTTATTTTTTACTATTAACTAGTGGTACTAAAAGACAAATCTTTACTAGTTACTACTACTAATTAGTAGTGAAGAACAAAGAATATTTTTTGTAGGTGCCATTGATTAGCTGCGAAAAAACAATCACCTTCTTAGTCTCTCGTGATTAGACTCAACATAATCTTGATGGTTTTGAAATTCGAATGAGAGGTGGTTGTGTATGTATTGAATGGTTTGAAAAATTTGAATGGCTGTGGATGTGAATGGATTGATGTGTGTTGATTTATAAAATGAACAGGTCAATGAAAAGGCTTAATGATTTGGAAATTTGGATGAATGTGGATGTGTATTTATTGAATAGTTTAGTAAATTTGAATGTGTGTATGTGAATGGATTGATGTAGATTTGTACAATGAACATGTCATTGAAAAGGCTTATAAGCTTGGAAAAAAAGAACCAGGAAAATTGGTTTTGTAAAACATTGGATTACGACGGTTTAAACCCGTCACAAATAGTCTATTAAAAATATTTATACAGATGTTTTGCGACGGTGTGGAAAGCATCGCTAAATCATCAGGATAATTTTCTACAATCATAGAGCGTAACAATAGACCACAAATAGTGGCATATTTGACCCTCAATTAGCTACGGTTTGACCCGTAATAAAAAAATATTTGTTACGACTCGATAATTCGTAGCTAAATTTCGTCACAAAAAATATTTGCTACGCCACTTAAAGCTATGCCGTAAAAACCGTCACAAAAAAAATTTGCTACGATTTCTTCTCTTTTTGCTACGGTTTTGGACCGTCACAAAAAGCCTTAATTTTTGTAGTAATGGTTATCATGATCACCTGACCCAGATGGTTCAACCAGAAAATTACCGACCAACCAGTAAGGGTTGACCCAGTTAATCGCTGACCTAATTGGTTTGTCAATTGACCAAGGGTTTACAATTGATCAGAGTTGACTCGTACGACTTAGACCGAGTCAGATTAGTCAGGCGACTAAATCCAAGTAAGACTAGTCAGGAGACTAAACCTAAGTCAGACTAGTCAAGCAACTCAAATCGATCCGAACCAGACCGACCAGACCCTGAAAAACTGTTTTTCAACTTTTGACTCCGGCTTGTTAGACCAGATTCGGTACTTGCCCTTGCCGGTCCATTCTATGTCAGTGTACAATCTGTTTTTGACAGATATTGAGGAAAAATAGTTTTTCTTTAGGGTTTTATTTTTAAAAAGTGTTTTAAAAGGTTTATTTTACTGAAATGGATAATCCAAGTACCCAATTAATCCCTAGATGTGATGAATCGTGTACAAGCTCTATGTGATAGAATTTTATGGTTACGAATCTATTGATCAATCAATTAAATAATCGAGAACTCCTTACACGATATACATGTGATGTATATGGACTTAGTTGATATGCAACACTTTAATGCTCTGAATTATATACATGAGATGTATAACTACATACAATAGATATATGCATTAAATGTATACTTTGTATGTATTAGTTTTTGGAAATATGTGTTAAATTATTAACATTAGATATTTATTAATGTGTAATTTTATATTGTACATTATATGTATGGAAATATAATAGAATTTACACAAATGCACATTTTTTCTAAAACTTTAAAATATATCCCTCATTTTAATTAATTAAGTGGGAGAGGGATTGTGTTCATGGAAACACAATCCCACGACCCTCCACCATCGGTCCAAGAATAAGGCTAGGGGTCTAATGCCCATAGGAATAGTACATCCTAGCAGCTTATTGGCTTGGATTGCTTTAATAAGCACGGTATTCGGACTAGAGTGTAGAAAGAGATCTCCCATAGGAGACTGTTTCTATATCTTCTAGCATTCTGAACTGAGATGGTGGACCACACTTAACTAAATGATGAATAAAGAACGCTTCCCATAGGAACGAGGATTTGTCATTAATTTAGGGGTCAGAACAAAATCGGATGTCAAAACAACTTTGACATGAGATGTCAGGATAGGTTCTTTTGATGAAATGGGATTTCAACTGTTTTGGTATACATACAGATATCCCATAGGATTGATGTCTGTATACACAATCAGTTATCCGATATTTATAGTAATTAGAGGGAACTACTATAAATTAAAATTTTTTCAAACTCATGTTGTTTTAGTATTTCATGCTTAGTAGTTCAATAGTTCTCACTTGTAACACATTTTAAATGTAAACCAATAAATTTGACATAAATCATGTGGACTAGATGCGAATTAGATAACTGTCATTAAATGCAGTAAAGAACTTTATGTACTTTAGACTATGTATCCAAGATTTATTGAATCCTATTATTACCAGGAACTGATTGGAAAAATGTCATAAGTAGGTGAAAAGTTGATGTTTAAGCGTTATAAAACTAACATCGGTACTTTACATTTACTAGTGACATTATGGGAAAGGTTGGGGATCAGAATCGTTCTGTTTGACAGATAACGAAAAGTTATATGAACACTATGAGGTGTAAAAACATCAATTAGTCAGCATATACCTGATATGCTGGGACATTGTAGTTCCTTAGAGCCTAACTAGATTTGTTTTCCAAGTAGATTCCTCTACACACTTTTCATGAAAAAGTGGAAAACATTCAAGTTGTATTCCGGTGATCATAAAACTAGATAATCATCTTTGTGTATATCTTTATGACATGAAACCAAAGAAGAAGTACCCAGTAATTCCTAAGGTTGATCCTATCGAGATGGTAAGTATAGAAAAAGTAATATGATGCCAAATAGAAAGTGTTTCTAAATACGGCAAAATAGGATACTCGTCAAGTAGGAGTCTCAATGATTATCATCGTGTATGGAATAAAATATGAAAACATGATTGACTGTATTATATCTTTACAAGAATAGGTATACAGTCCATCTGTTCTCATTGAGTTTTATTAAGAATGTATTAGATGACATTTCTAGTTGTACATTGATAATAATCCTTAGCTTTTCTCATTACACTTGGATGAATTATTTTTCTTGGAATTCGTTGAATAAATTATTTCTTCAGTTATTTCAAGTTATCGCTAAAATCTATAAACTTAGTCACTTTAATCTGAATATGATTCAGAGTTTAGTGATTAAGAGTTCCTTTGAAAGGAAGGTAGAAGGTTTTAGTGATTAACTTGTTTAGGTACTCATTGTTGTATGTGGAACCATAAAAAATTAAGAGGTAAGTTTCGTCATTCGATATGATCGTAAATGGCAAACACCATTTTGACTTATATGGTACATACTAAGTTGAGAACCAATTTATTACACTTGGATTCTTCAAGTAGAATGGTGTAATAAGTGAAGATAAAGAATCTGCACTGGATACGATGAAATCTATGGTGGATTATAATTCATTACTTTCTTCTGACATATACCTTGGATAATAGTTAGTAGCCTTCCGTTTTTAACTTATGAATCGTAAGGTTCTTCGACAAGAAAATTATAATTTGGGCCCAAGCCCATATGAATGATTTATTCTGTTTCAGAATGGATGACAAATCAGAGTTAAGAGCAGAAGTGTATCTGTTTATAGGTATGCAAAAAGAGTTTGTGTTTACAGAGAAAAGTTA
>MVGT01002854.1:227454-296326 GCA_002174775.1 Macleaya cordata
GGAGTGGCGACTCTAAGTCAGTGTGTTGGTGTATTAGGAATACACTGAATAGGTCAGACAGAATACTTTTTATATTATTGTCAGCATATAAAAGGATTCTGTAAAACTTGCTGATTGCAAATGTCCTAAATCCTGAGAGCAGAGTATACCCTACAAGTTAGTTTCTACTCACTTTGATCTACCACACAGTGAGGTCAGACAACGCAAACGTGATCCAATATTCTGGGTAGGTTGGGTGGTCGAAATCACTTAGTGGGATTACTTTATGTCAATAAGGAATCTGACAAAAATCTTTTGTCTCAATGACCCAAACAGGGTTGAAGATCAGTTTATATATATGAAGAGATTACAAGCATATCCTTATGGGTTGACTTACAAAGATTTCCTAGAATATAATAAATCTATATACAGAAAGACTAATCATATGAGATTTCCTAATATGCCTAACACCACTAATCATGTTCGATTTCCTAATATGCCTAACACCCCCCCTCAAGCCGAGCGTGGTATGACAGTGAGCGAGAGCTTGTTGCATGGATCTTGGTGCTTGGCTTTGATTTGTCCTTTGGTGAAAATATCAGCCAACTGGTGACGAGTGGAGATATACTTGATGAGTAAGGAGCCACGAGCCACACGCTCACGTACAAAATGATAATCGATTTCAACATGTTTTGTACGTGAGTGCATGATTGGATTAACCGCCATATAGGTCGCACTTACATTGTCACAAAACAATGTTGGTGGTTGTTTCGTGTAAATGCTTAGATCTCTTAACAGAAACTGAATCCATGCAACATCAGCAGTGGTGAGAGCTAAAGCTCTGTATTCAGCCTCTGTACTTGATTTTGAAATGGAGGGTTGTTTCTTTGAAGACCAGGAAATTAAATTATTTCCTAAAAACACACAGCTCCCAGTTGTGGAACGTCTATTATCTGGATTTCCCGCCCAATCTGCATCACTAAAAGCACGAACTTGATAGGTAGAATTAGTAGTGAAATGAAGTCCACGACCCAAAGTACCCTTCAAATAGCGTAGGATACGCTTAACTGCAAGATAATGCACATCAGTAGGCGAATGCATGAATTGGCTTACTTGGTTAACATAGTAAGTAATATCAGGTCGGGTCATGGTTAAATATTGTAAAGCACCTACCAAGCTACGATACAGAGTAATATTATCGAACAAAACACCATCATAAACTGATAATTTTCCTCCAGTAGAGCAAGGGGTTGAAACTGGTTTGGAATTTAGAAGATTAATACGATTGAGAATGTCAAGAGTATAGCGATTCTAACTTAAATGAATGCCATTTGCGGTTTTGGTGATTTCCATTCCTAAAAAGTAATGGAGATCACCAAGATCACTCATTGAGAATTGTTTCCTGAGGTCATCAATGAGACTAACCAAACCAGTATCGGAACCAGTTAATAAAATGTCATCCACATAGAGTAATAAAATCAGAATACCATTAGGAGAATGACGAGTGAAGAGAGAAGTGTCAGATTTTGATGCAAAAAAACCAAGCTCAGAAAGATAAGCTGTGAAACGATGAAACCAGGCCCGTGGGGCCTGTTTTAGGCCATATAATGCTTTATAAAGTTTGCAGACATGATTTGGAAATTGTTTATCAGTAAACCCTAGTGGTTGAATCATGTAGACATCACGATCTATATATCCATGAAGAAAAGCATTTTTAACATCTAGTTGTCGAATAGGCCAAGACTCAGTGACAGCAACACTAAGCACAAGTCTAATGGTGACTGGTTTAACAACTGGACTAAACGTTTCTTCGTAGTCCAAACCATATTTTTGTGAGTATCCTTTAGCTACAAGACGGGCTTTGTAACGATCGATGGATCCATCGGATTTTTGTTTAATTCTATAGACCCATTTGCATCCAACTAGATTCATGTTAGGATGGCGAGGAACGAGAGACCAAGTACGGTTTGCAAGAAGAGCATTAAACTCTTCAAGCATGGCATGTTGAGTTATTGTCTTTTGATGCTATGGTGAAACATGAGGGTTCAGGAGGTATGTCATGCATAGTAGAGAGATAACACATAGGAAGAAGACGCTTTGTAGCTAAAAGAGAAAGAGGAACACGAGGTTTAGATATATCATTTTTGGATCTCGTCACCATGGAATGATTGTGAGGAACCGGCAAAGGTGCTGAATCTGCTGGCGGTGGTGAAGGAGGACGATCCACATCTGAACTTTGAGAGGATGTTGCTGTACCTTGGGGCTGATCAGCATAGACACTAGTGGCATGGGAAGGTAGGGAAGTAGTGAGTGAAGGAGATGACTGTGGTATTGAAGGTGATGTTGGGTGCTGATCAGGAGAAGAAAAAGGTGGTGAAGGTGGTGATTGTGTGGGTGGTTTTGGAGAATTAATATGGTCGTTAGTCGGTGAAGTATATATCGATGGGGAAGTAGTCTGGTTTGTAGACAAATTATTAGGAGATATGGTGGGAGATAGATGTGGAGATATGTGAGAGTGAGGTGAAGTATGTGGAACAGTAGAGTTGGGTGATTTAGTAGGTACGGGAGTGAGATTTCTAGAAGGAGAAAAGGATGAAGGAGTACTAATGTAGGATACAGATGGTATGATCCATTTTATGACCTCGTCTACTGTTAAATCATTTGTGGGGTTGTCGTTATTGTTGATTGCAAAAGGAAAAAGTTTTTCATCAAAAACAACATCACGTGATATGTAAACTCGATTGGAAATCGGATCAAGGCACTTGTACCCTTTGTGAACATCACTATAACCAATGAAAACACAAGATTTTGTTTTGGAATCTAACTTGTTTTTGCGATATGGAACTAGATAAGGATAACACCGATAACCAAAAACTTTTAGAAAACTATAATCAGGTGATTTATGGTAAAGTTTTTCATAGGGTGTTAAACCTTTTAAAACTGCCGATGGCATTCGATTAATCAAATACACAGCCGTTCCAAATGCATCAGGCCAAAACATTGAGGGGAGATGACTTTGATGGAGAAGAGTAAGCCCGGTTTCGACAATGTGTCGAATCTTACGCTCTGCCACACCATTTTGTTGTGGGGTGTGGGGACATGAGAATTGATGAAAAATACCACTACTAACAAGATAATCTCGTAGGGGATGAGAAACATACTCACCCCCTCCATCACTTTGGAGAATTTTCATTAATGCATTGAACCTATTTTCAACCAATAATTTAAAATTTTTGAAACAATTAAAAACTTGAGCTTTTTTATGCAGAAAATAGATCCATGTGAATCGTGAACAATCATCAACAAATAATAAAAAATAACGAAACCCAGACTTAGAGAGAACAGGAGACGGGCCCCAGAGATCAGAATGGATCTTAAATAAAATATCCTTCGATTTATTTTCATTCAAGATAAATGATAGACGATGGTGTTTGGAGTGGATACAACTCTCACATATTCCAGATGATTTTGGTTTATTTAGCAAAGAAAGGCACTTATTAGATGCTAATGTCTGTAAAACATGATGATGGGGATGACCCAGCCGCATGTGCCATACATTAGAAGTAGTTTTGACACCTACATGTGCAGAAACAGAATCAACTAAGGTACTGGAAGGGTGAGTGATTTGTAGTGGATATAGTCCTCCTTTACTGGGACTGCGCAGCAGTATTGTCCCTGTTTGCCGATCCTGTACAACAAACCCATTACGATCAAAAATAATGGAGCAATTAGAATCTTGAGTAAGTTGGGAAACAGAGATTAGGTTTTTCTTAAGTTTGGGAACATAAAGAACATTTTTAAGAGGAAAAGTATTCGATGATGTCCGCAAGACAATATTACCCGTATGTAAAATAGGTAGAAGCATACCATTACCGACAGCTACTTGGTCTGTACCCTGATAAGCCAATCGATTAGCCATCTAACTGGCATCAGCAGTCATGTGATGAGTTGCGCCAGAATCTGGGTACCAATGTTGATCGTAGGGTGTGCCGTTGAGTTGCATCGCCGCAAACGTTTGAGGAAGATCATTGACCTGATACGAATGATCAAACCGGTGGTGACACTCAAGTGCTTGATGCCCCGGTTTTCCACACACTTAACAGTAAGAAGGTTGGTTATAGAAGAACGGTGTAGTACCTAATATCGATCTCTGTTGAGGTTGATACTGCCGATATCGACCAAAACCACGGCCGCGACCACCTCGTCCATAGCCACGACCACGGCCTCCATGATTTTGATAGGGATGAAGATTGCGGGATTGATTTGAAGTTGGGTTACGATTAGGCGGTGGAGCAGTATTCGATTGAGAAGAGTTGGGATTGTTGGATGAGAAGGACTGAGAACGAGCAAGAAAGGCAGCGGATGGAGGCTGATCAGAAGGAAGATGTTGGGCTTGAAGGAGACGCATTTCATGATTGAGAAGAAGAGGGAAAAGCTGAGAAAACGTTGGAAGGGTTTCTCTTGTTTCGATTGCTGTAACAAACTAATCATATTCTGATCCTAGTCCACGAAGTGTATTTTGTACCAAAACAGGATCAGAGACAGGTGTAGGCGTATAAGGAGACAGAATATTATTTCCTACCGTTCGATTGCTGTATTTGTTTGACTTTAGCAAGATATTCAGTGATTGTTTGAGAGCCTCGTTGGATCTGCTGAAGTTGAGTTTGAAGTTGGTGAGTTCGGGCTGTTATTTGAGAAGCAAAGGAGGATTCAAGGTACTGGAAGAGTTCTAGAGATGTAGAGAAGGTTGGAGTTTGGGCAAGAACGGTAGGAGTGAAGGTTACTTGAAGAAAGGTGAGAAGGGTTTGATCAACATCTTCCCAGTTAGTATATTTTGGATTTGGACTGATTTCATTGGTAGTTGGATCGAGAAAGTGTGGGGAGAGAATTGAGACAGTTGGATCAATGTAGGGATAAAGCTTTTGAGATTTAAGAAGAGGGATCATTTGTTTCTTCCAAACAAGAAAATTTTCTGTATCGAGTTTTACAGAAACATATTGGAGCAAGGAGTTGAGATGAGGAACAGGAGGACTAGAGGAAGTTGAAGAGGAAGAGGGAGGAAGAACAGGGGCAGTGTCAGTGGTAGACGGTGAGGAGGTAGCCATTGTTGAAGATCTTTTTTTTTTTTAGAGTTGAATCGATTGCCTGGTGTCTGATACCATGACAAAAATCTTTTGCCTCAATGACCCAAAAAGGGTTGAAGATCAATTTATATATATGAAGAGATTACAAGCATATCCTTATGGGTTGACTTACAAAGATTTCCTAGAATATAATAAATCTATATACAGAAAGACTAATCATGTGAGATTTCCTAATATGCCTAACACCACTAATCATGTTCGATTTACTAATATGCCTAACAGAATCCACACCAAAATGATATTCCCTTGAGAGCCTAATCAAGAATATTAATTATTCTAGACTGCGCAGTGATCCTATAAAATGTTTATTGGATTATTAGAATAATTATGATGGTATGATATGGCAGGCAAGGACTAAGATGTAATTACCCAAAAGGTGCTGACATTAATAGTTAATGTTACCTTGGTGTATATTACGAATATCAGTTAAGTGGAGGGACTATTTGCGGGTATTAGTGAATGAAGGGCTTCTGAATAATATTCATTTACTTGAGAGTATTCAGTTGCAGTTATTTAGTGGACTTAACTGCAATTAGATTTATTATTTGAGAATTATATGAGATATATGGACCTCAAAGTAATAAATCAAAAGCTTAAGTAAGTGGGGCCCATATGGACCTAACTTGGAGCTAAAAATATGGGAAGAGAGTCTTTCTCTATAAATAGAGATAGGGTTCATTAGATAGCCCACCCTAACTTGTGTATCTAAAACTCTCTCCTAATTTAGAATTCAAGTTATAACCTTTATGGTTTTAGAAACCCAAAATTCGTAATATATTCCCGTCAGAATTTAAAATCGCATTTTGAGGCACTTCGGTGCAGAATTGGAGATTCGCTATTTCACATAAAGTTGTAGAAAATTCGATTTCCTACAAAAAGCATATATCATATAGGCGAATCAGATCAACAGTTAGAGAGTTATGGACGAAATACTGTTGTTGTATCTTTTCGAGTTTTCGACGACTGATCCAGAACGTGGGAGGAAGATATGGGATTACATGCAAGCATTTAAACGGTATGTATCTGATCTTCAAGTCATTGTTTTAATTCATGCATCCTCATGTGATCCTGTGAAGGGAAAATAGTTATTTGTTTCTGCTGCATAATTTAATCTAGACCATATTTTCTCCAACAGACCGTAGATCTCAACCCATTCCCCTTGTCGTTGGATGATGGAAGGGCAATTTGGAGTTTTTAAACCAAACAAACCGAAGTCCCTCGCGTGGTGTACACATGAGGGCATTTTCGTCAAACTGGTGCACATGTTTTGTCCACGTGCACCATAAAACGGGGAGCTAACGGTTTCCATCCAAAAATGGACCTATATCAGTTTTTTGAGAAAACGGGGACTAATCCCTAATTGCTAATTGTACGAGGGACTGTCCTAAAAAATCCCTATTTCTATAATGCCCTTAATTTCATGTGGCCTTCCAAACATGCCCTCCACTCTCTTACCATTTTTTTTTCACTCTCTTACCATCCTATGGGCCTACGTGATGATAATCTAAAGGCTAATTTTTGTGCAGGATCTCTTCATGATGCAGATCAAACTCCGCCAGGATGATCATCTCTATATGAGGGTTCCATATAGGCCGGTAAAAATGGTTCAATAGAGTTTTGAAAATTCTACAAATGTCGATATTTAAGAAAAGCAGATTAAATATTCTTTTACTGTGTGCTCTTATTTAGTATAAATTCAATTTAAAGTATACACCAAATATCATTATATTACCCTCAAAATAATATTGGCCGGGGATTACTATGAGGGAAGAAATAGGGCGTCATGAAATTGAAAATGTCAATTCGGGAGTCAAGATAAAACAACTCTTTTTGGAAAGTTACATATCACATACGTATATAGTCAATTCTAACTAGGTTATAGTATTATAGTTTATACAACTCTAAGGATCATCCAACAGATTTTAAACCTAGGGAACATTAATACCGTCACTTTCAAGAACCCTAATAACAGACAATTTTAGAGTTAAAATAAGTCTCTTTCAAACACAATTAGCTGAAGTAATTAGTAGTGAGAGAAATGCATGCATGCCTTGTCAAGCAAGTTTTTGGTGAAGGCCGGTTTGAAGACAAAAAAAGAGAAGAACCCAAGAAATTATATGACTTACTGAAATTCTTGTTCAAGTAGTTTACCTTTCCAAGCAAAAAACCCCAAAAAAAAACTGTCATTAATATATTTGTCAACCCTATATTTCCTTTGATTTTCCATGCACGAACCCTTTCTCTCACCTCTCTCTATATCTACAGCTGTGATACTTATCATCTTGCAGACCTTAATTAATTTGAGAAGTTTCTTTACATTTTTGGATTGAATTGAAAAAACTAACACCACCACCCATGCATATGAGTACTGATTTCACTGCAAGTTCAATCTGACAATCTCTCTGTTAATTCAATTCAATTCTTTTGTTTTCTAAGCATATAAGATTGACATTTGAAGTTTGAACTAGGAGTCAAAGCCATGAACTTCACTAAATCTGTTTCATTGTTTTAACTAGGCAGCAGGTCAATTAGTTGACCACCACCCACAAAGTACAGGTCAATTAGTTTTTTTTATCAGAAGTGCAGGTCCATTATTGATCTTTCTTTTTCTTTTTCTTTTTATTTTTATTTTTATTTTTTTTGCTATCGAAATAATTGGTTTTTATTCTACTAGTAATATTACTCGTTAATTAGTTAATAATTGGTGGCTGCTAACCACGCAGGTTAATTATATATATAATAATTGTTACCTTAGCTTTTTATAACCCATATCTAATTGTAGGATATATAAAAATCTACATCCTACAAACTTCCTCACCGTTTTCATATTTTTCTCAAAAATTTTCTCCTTATTAATCTCTATAAATATCACTCTACTATTCTCTTCTTTTAAGTAATAAACTTCTCTAAATTTATAATTAAAACCACTATAGTAAATGACAAACTTCTTTAAATTTTTTCACATTTTTTTACGTTCTTTTTTTTTTATTTAAATATTCAGCAGTGCTTTAGCATGGAGAATACAATCTTGTAAAAACAAGAAGCTAGCATTTTGCATAGCCCTTTTTTACATCGTTTTTATATAGTTTTGTAGTACGAAGACAATCCAAGTGCTAATTTTTAATTAGTGAGGATGATCTACTTATTATGTATATTATTTGTCTAGTCCCATAAAAAATTGATTGAAAACCAATGATAATTGAGTCATCCAATTTATACAGAGCCTTGTAGAGACTACACGAAGAAAATCTAAGGGTTGGTTTCCAATAAGGATGATCTACTCACCATGCACATCATCATCACCAGAAATGACATAATTGATCTAGAACTTCCAACCCCGTTGAAAATTCCACCATGTTTATGAGGGGGTTAGAAGTTTAATTTAGAATAAAATTACTTTTGGTAAGGGTGCTTTACAAGAAAAAGAGATCACCCTCATCAAAAATTAGTCGTCGGATCGTCTAAATGACCCACGAGGTTGAGAATATTGGGTTAGGTTACCTGACCTTTTGACTGAGATCAATTTTCAGAGAATTTTTAAGGTTGTCAATGACTATTTCCATGATGAAAGCCAAATGCAAGCTCAAGTATTTGTAATGGAGGCCAACCCAAGGATGAGTTGATCTCGTCTTGGTTAGGCTAGACCTTACAACGGGTTAGGGTCGACCCTAGTGGGTCAGTAGGTTGACGAGTCAATATTGGTTAACCTTAACCCTGACTCATTTATTAAAGAGACAGGTTTTTAAAACCTAACCCTGACTAGTTTAACAATTTTTCATTTAAAATAAGGAAAAGAGATAGGGTCGACCCTAAACTTAACAAGATTTTTGAGTAACATGTTAGAAATACTCAACCCCAACTTGTTTAGTTAGCGGGTCGAGTTAAGGTAGGATTTGGCGGGTTGAGTTAGGGTAGGATTAACGGGTCACGAGTTAATTTCCCAGATCTAGATCGAGACGAATTCGTACAACCTTAACCTCATAGCATTAAATAAATAGAAGGGTTACTAAAAAAAATTTATAAAAACCAATGCCCTATTAATATTCATGGGGCACAGATGGAGATTACCCAAATTCTTCTTCTTCTTTTGTTATTATTATTTAGAAGAGTTGACCATATTTTTAATGAGATCAGTAACTCAATGCTAACACGAATTGAACTTAGGTCTAAGTTGTCATCAACAACATACACTATACCAACTATGCAAGCTCGCACATGCAGATGACCAAAATTTTGAAGGCTAATTTTGAATGAAGATGTCCTCACCATATCGGTTGTTATACTTGAAAAAGATGGATGCATCATTTCTAGTTGTTTATCATTTTCTAGGTGTTTGGTACTTAATCTACTATAGTGCAACCAATTAGGTTGCGTAATTTCTAAGTTAAAACAACCAAAAGAAAAAAAAAAGGTGGATACAACCAAAGTGGTTACATTGTATAGATAAACAGGCTCTAATTCAGAAATTATACAACTAAAGTGGTTTCGTTGAATCAGTTAACAACATAATAACAACCCAACCAATTTGATCGCATCATTAATTTCTAGTTAATTTTTGCTTCATTTTTTGTAATGCCACCACTTTGGTTGCATTGTTTCTGAGTTTGTATTGCTTTATCTCTAGCTAGTAGTGAAGCTGGTAGTGGTGAGTTAGTGATGGTAATGTGGTGGTGGCGATGGCGAGGTGGTGATTGTGGTGGTGTTGTGTTTGTTGCTTTGATTGCTAGAGTGCAACCAAAACGGTTGCACCATTTTCTAGTTGAATGTTGTTTCATCTCTTGTAATGCAACCATTTTGATTGTGTTATTTTCGGGTTTGTGTTTCTTTAACCTATATATAGTGCAATCATTTTTTTTTGGATTTGGCGGTAGTGAGGTGGTGGTGGTGGAGATGGTGAGCTAGTGGTGGTGAGGTATTTGATATTTTATCTACTAGAGTATAACCAAATGGTTGCATCGTTTTCTAGTTAATTGTTGCTTCATCTCCTACAATGCAGCCACTTTGGTTGCTCTATTTCTGAATTTATGTTGCTTTATATATCTTTAGTTGTGCAACCATTTTAGTTGCACTTTTTCTAAGTTTGACAATAGTAAGGTAGTGGTGGTGGTAGCAGTAGCGGTGGTGGTAGTGGTAATGATGTTGTGGCAGTGATGAGGTAGTGGTGAGGTGGTGGAAATGATGAGTTAGTGGTAGTGGTGGTAAGGTATATATATATAGTAGGAAACAAACATTTGATAGGTTCCATCAAAATAAAAGAGAATGTTAAAGGGTAAAATAGGTATAGAAAATACTAAAAAAGTTAATTGAGTTTTTCTTTTTAAGAACAAAAGTTAATTGAGTTAGTACAAAGAAAAATATCAAATTTGATTTTCTACATGAAAAAGTGATGAGGTGGCTGGACTTTTAACAAAAGAAAAAAAAATGCTAGTCCGTAATGTTGGTCTTCTCGCCAATTTCTCCATATAAATAACACATGTAAATCACATTCGCGGATAAGCCATCCTATCAGAGAGAAGATCATATGTTCCCATTTGTATGTGCATGCCCACTTTTATTTTGGTTTGTGGAGCCCGCATGGAGACGAACCAAATGCTGATTTTTTTTTGTAAGTTTGTTCTCCTTGCCATATAGATCATTCTCACAAAAAAATAATTTATTCTAAGACATCTATTGTTATCAAAAGTTGATTGAAAAATAAACTGTTCATTATTATCATTTTTTTCTAATCAACATCTGATGGAGTTAAAAGTTTTAAAAATAACTAATTTTTTGCGAAAGTGATCTATATAATAAGAAAAATAATCATAAAAAATAATTAGATGTTAGTTCCGATCAAAGCAACATGGGCACATAGAAGGTACATGCAAATAGAGACAGAGGATCTGGCCCATCTTATCCTTAACCCAAAATAATGTTGGCTGGGGATTACCATAAGGGAAGAAATAGGGTGTGTCATGAAATTGAAAATGTCAATTCGGGAGTCAAGATAAAACAACTCTTTTTGGAAAGTTACATATCATGCACACAGTACGTATAGTCAATTCTAAATATGTTATAATATTATATTTTATACAACTCTGTGTGAGGATCATCCAACAGATTTTAAACCTTGGGAAACATTAATACTGTCACTTTTAAGAACCCTAACAACCAACAATTTTAGAGTTAAAATTAAGTCTCTTTCAAACACACAATTAGCTGAAGTAATTAGACGTAGTGAGAGAAATGCATGCATGCATGCCTTGTCAAGCAAGTTTTGTTGAAGGCCTGTTTGAAGACAAAAAAAGAGAAGTACCCAAGAAATTATATATATGACTTACTGAAATTCTTGTTCACGTCTACCTTTCCAAGCAAAAATCCAAAACAAATTGTCATTAATATATTTGTCAACCCTATATTTCCTTTGATTTTCCATGCATGAACCCTTTCTCTATCCTCTGTCTCTCTCTAGAGCTGTGATACTTATCATCTTGCAGACCTCAATTAATTTGAGAATGAAGTTTCTTTATATTTGTGGATTGAATTGAAAAAACTTACACGTACCACCCATATATATGAGTACTGATTTCACTGCAAGTACTTCTTAATTTGTCAACCCTATATTTCCTTTGATGATTTTCCATGCATGAACCTTTTCTTACTTCTCTCTCTCTCTAGAGCTGTGATACTTATCTTGTAGGCAGCCCTTAATTAATTTGAGAAGTTTCTTTACATTTGTGAATTTGAAAAAACTAACACCACCACCCATGCATCAGTACTGATTTCACTGCAAGTTCTTCTAAATTCCACAATTCGTATCATATTAATTCATGATTCGTCTACAAGTGGCACCACATACAAATTTTTTTTTTAATAATAACGCGTCGTAAAATCTACCAACTCACGCACGCGCGAAGTGCGTGTAAGGGTGTGCGTGGAAGACAACGCAAGTAGCGCGTTTGGACAGCCAATTGATGAGTTGGATGTCCATCTTCCCCACACGCGCTTCGCGCGTGTGGGTTGAATGTCCAAACACGCTACGCGCACACCACCACATGCGCTTCGCGCGTGACAAACTCATTATGCTTTTTTTGAGAGAGGCAGACTTGGACTTGACTGACAAAGGTTTCCGAATTAACCTTGTAGGGCTTACATAGAGACTATAAGGTTGATTTTTAGTTAGGATTATATATCTATTCCCCATATACATCATAATATCCTAATTAGAAATGACATCATTTTAAAATTTTTAATTCTCTCAGAATCTATGTGTTCAAAATTCCACCATGTTTATCAGGGTTAGAAGTTTAATTTTGAATAATATTATTTTTGGTAAGGTTGAGATTGGTTTGAGCTTTTCAATATTATTTTTGGTTAGGAGGGTTTACATGTGTTTTGGTAGGGGTGAATTATATCCCCTTACGTACTCAAAATCAGTCGTTGGATGGTTTCAATGTAGGCCTTACAAGGCTGAGATTGAGATGGGTTACCTGACCCTTTTGACTTAGATTGTCTAAAAGACATTTCAGTTGACTATTGACTATTTCTATAATCGAACCCGAATGCGGCGCCAAGTATGCGTTACAGAGGCTAACCCAAGGATCGATATGTTCTCGTGTTGGTTCGAGCCCAATTCGATCGAGTTATTAAGCCCCACAATAATATGGAAAAAGAAAAAACCCCATGAAAAAGCCAAAATCCAAAGGCTAATTTAAGATTTTTTATATTTTTTTTAATGAAGATGAAGAATTTTATTAATGAAGGGAAGAGGAGAATAAGAAGTACAAAATGGATAAAAAAAAAAGACTGATGATAAAGAGAATCTTAGGATTTTCTATGAGCCATCCTACACTATGAGCCATCCTAGTTTTACCAAATTCCCATTATAAGCCATCCTAGGTACTTACTATGAGCCATCCTCACCTATAAAAATAAAATATTAGGTTTTTAATTTTTTAAAACAATCCTTACAGACTCTATTTTTAAAAAACAACACTCACAAAGTTTATTTTTACAAAATAATCCAACTCTAAATTTTTTTTTTTAAACCACACCCCTACCACCATCTCCATCGCCACCTCCACCATCACTGAGAGAGAGAGAGAGAGAATAGAGAAAGAACTGAGAGAAAGAGAAATAGTGAGAGAAGAAAGAGAGATAGAGAAAGAGAAAGAGAGACAGAGAGAAGAGAGACAAAGAGAAGAGAGAGATCTGAAAATTTCATCTCTCTTTTGACCTCCACCGCTACCTCCACCTCCACCTCTACCTCCACCATCACCGAGAGAGAGAAAGAATGAGAAAAAGAAGAGAGAGTGAGATAAAGAGATAAAAGAGAAAGAAACGAGAGATCTAAAAATTTCAGATTTCTCTTTTACTCTCGCTGTTATTTTTTTCGATTTTGACTAGTGAAACGGACCAAAAGGTCTGAACACGAAGACTAAAAACAGACTAGTAAATCTATTTCTGTTAGTGGAAAGAAACCAAGTTAGTGGTCCGTTTTTAGTACAAAGAAATAAAGTTTGTAGTCCGTTTCTAGTGTAGAGAAACAAAGTTAGTGGTCCGTTTCTCTTAGTGTATAAAAACGGACTACTAAATCTGTTTTTGTTAGTGTAAAGAAACAAACTTAATGGTCCATTTCTATAAGTCAGTTTTTTGTGTACAGAAACAGATATACTAGTCCGTTTTTAGTCTTCGTGTTCAGACCTTCGGGTCCGTTTTACTGGTCAAAATTGGAAAAAAAAAATAATAGAGAAAGTGAGAGAGATATCTGAAATTTTTAGATCTCTCTTCTCTTTCTCTTTCTCTTTCTCTTTCTCCCACTCTCTCTTCTTTTTCTCACTCTTTCTCTCACTCTTTCTATTCTTTCTCAGTGGAGGTGGAGTTGGCGGTGGAGGTGGAGGTGGAGGTAGAGGTGGCGGTGGCGGTGTCTCTCTTCTCTCTCCATCTCTTTCTCTTTCTCTTTCTCTCTCTCTCTCTTCTCTCATTGTTTCTCTTTCTCTCAGTTCTTTCTCTTTCTCTCTCTCTCTTCTCTCATTGTTTTTCTTTCTCTCAGTTCTTTCTCTTTCTCTCTCTCTCAGTGATGGTGAAAATAGAGGCGACGGTGAAGATGGTGGCGGTAGAGATGGTGGCTGTGAAGATGGTGGTGGTTTTAGAGGTGGGGAGTAAAAAAAAAAGATTTAGGGTTTTTTGTAAAAAAAAAATTATTGTATTATTAAATAGTGAGGATGGCTCATAGAAAAACAATAGTCAAAATTAGGTCAACTTGAATTTTGACTAACATTGATTTCACCTAGGATGGCTCATAAGAAAACCTAGGATGCTAGATATCAGCATTCAAAAAAAAAAATAGGGCATAGTCACCAAAGCAGCACCTTATTTAGCATATATCTTAACTAGATGGTGCAAATAATCTATTAGGTGCAAAGGACTAAACCATTAAAAATAGAGAATCCCAATTCAAAATACAATCTTCTAACTTATATTGGAAGTCAGAAAAAAGCAGTAGCAGCCCAAAAAAGTATTGTGTTCTTTGATTTCAATGCTAATGTTGTACGGATTCCTATGTTTACCTTCAAAGATTCTTGAATGTCTTTCATTCCAAATTGACTAAAACAGAGTTGATCATCTTACGTACCATAAAATCAGCCCTTGATATAAAATCTAACCCCCTCGAATCACTCCCAATAAATTTAGTAAATTTTAAGTTTTTTAAACTATTCATTTCCACTAACTTTTTATTAAGATAATTCTCGATAAATTTATGGTTTGTTTGGATGGGGGATTCTTAGGTAGGGATTCAGTGGGGACCAGAGATTCTGGTTTTCCTGGTCTGTTTGGCTGCCAGGAATCCCTGGAAACATATTTCCCAGGGAAACACCTTTTCCAGCAAATCCCTAGTTAAGAGTCCTACCCCACCCCTTGGAATTCAGTGGAAATCTAAACTAGGGATTCACTCTAAATCAACCCCACCTCAACGAACTCTTCCACCCCACAAATTAAAAACCTCTCAATCTTAACTCTCCCTCTTCTCTCTCACATTCGTTGCTGTCATTTCTAAGTCTTAAAGATGATGCGATCTAAGGCTTGAAGAGGATGCGATCTAAGGCTTGAAAATGGAGATGGAGGCGATGAAATCTGGTTCATTTTTTCTCTCTCTATCTCTCTTTCAAACCATTATAGGATTCCTTTCTTCTACGCTATTTTTAGGGCTATCAAAATGGAGAACAACAGAAAACCACTAAATAAAACCCTAGAATCAAAACCCTAGTTTGTCGTCTCAATAGGTAAATTTATACGAGTTTCGATCGATTTTCTTCTCTGTTTTTCATTTATAATCTCTCATTCTGATACATAATTAGGGTTTTGTTTCTGTATAATCTGTCTACGAGGGGTCATATTTTTTTTTTCAAAAAGATCCCTTTGATTAACTGAGATATATTTGTTCCTGTGATGTTTAGTTGTTACAAAGACATGGGTTTTTATTTTTGTATTTTTTTTTGTTTGATTGTTCAGTTTTTGGTGATGATTATTGGTTGGGTTGATCAGATATTTGATGAGTTCTTTGACAGCTTCGTATGAATCTGTCGTATGATTCATCTGAACTTGTGGGATTCGCAGCTTTTGACGCGATGGGGTTTTTTATTTACCAGCTTAATTATTTGGTTGATGACGATGCTTTGAAGGGTTGAATAGGATCCGGTGTTGCCATCATTTTAAAGAGAAGTAACTGGGAACTGTGCTTGATCCTCTCTCCTATACAAGGTCTCTCTCATTTTTGGTGGTACAAAGGGCTCTTCTGCTAGGTTTTATGTTCAGTTTGGGATTTGAAGTTGTTATTGGTAAAACTCTTACGACCTTGTCTCAAATAAGTATCTTCGCCCATTGTAGGATATATCTATCTCAATTCCATGAAATCGAAATCTGCCCTTTTATTGTAGGATTTACTGGAAGCTGTTACCTCTGCCAAGGGCCTCTTCAAGTATCGAAATTTTGATTTTTAAATCTTAGTAGGTAATATTATACTTCATCTGAGTTTGATTTGGATATTATTTTGTAATCTTGACCATTGGTTAGGTTAGTGAATCAACTACATTATTTTTTCATCTTTGTATGTTTTAGTTATTTTTCATACCATGTTTTTTAATCTCAATTTATTTTTAAAATTTTTGTTCCTGTCTTGGATTATGCCATTGAAATTCAAGGTTTTAACAAGCAATCTGATGAAAATCTCTGTAGAAAGGTATTATTATTATTGTATATGAATTTGTTGTTTTGTTAAACTTCAAAGTGGTAATCGACTTGGGTTGCCCATGTTATATTTTAAGGTAACCGTTCGACACTTTTTTTACTAGATTATAAGGAGTGATTCGATTCATTAACGAGAAAATTGACTTCATTATCTTTACTTAGGATTGTGTTGGTGCAATAGATGGTACTTACATGGCTGCCACAGTACCTACGAAAGACCAACCACGATATCGTAATCGAAAGGGAGATATCAGACATAATGTTTTAGTGGCTTGCTCATTTGATATGAAGATAACATATGTTCTAGCTGGATGGGAAGGATCTGTTCATGATAGTAGATTATTGAGAGCTACTGTGACAACTTGCAGAGACAAATTAACAGTTCCTAATGGTATATTTATATCATATTTGAATTTATTAATGTTGGTATGTATGCCCAATGTAATTACATACACATATATTTTCTTGTATTGATAAATAAGTATTTTTCTTGGTGATGCTGGTTTTCCACTTGCACCGGGCTTCGTAACACCTTATCGTGGGACTAGATATCACTTGTTTGATTACTGTGGACGTGAGCCGACAAATCCAAGAGAGTTATTCAACTACCGTCACTCATCTTTACATAATGTGATAGAACGAGTGTTTGGTGTGATGAAGAAGCGATTCGCCTACTTAAGGACACCTTCATCATATTCCGTGGATACACAAATAAAGCTAATACTAGCTTGTTGTATCTTGCATAATATAATTCGAGATTCGGATCCAACTGACAATGGTGATGAATGGGATGATGCCCCTGAGGAGGAACACGATGAATTTAATAGTCAGAGAGATGATGTGACAGGACTTGAACCTAATCCAAGTTGGATAGGAGTTAGAGATGAACTTGCACTTAGAATGTGGAATGACTATAATGCTCGTAATTAGTTTTTGTTACTTTAATCCTATGTTGTAAGAGATATTAGTTAATACTATGTGAGAATTCATATTATGTGTTATGGATTTTCGTAATCAGGGTAATTATATGATATTGATGTTATTAATTATTTTGTGTAAAAGTTAATAGTTATTACTATGTGAGAATTCATATTATGTGTTATGGATGTTCTTAATCATAGAAATGATATGATATTGGTGTTACTAAATATTTTGTTGCTTCATGGATACTCTTATTATTTTGAATTGTTAGATATGGAATCTCAAGATGAAAGCCAAAAAAAGATAATGTAGTTTGGAGGGATGCTATGGATAGAGCAATGTTAAGTACTTTAAGAGAACAAGCTCTTATCGGGAATAAAGCCAAAGGAGGGCAAGCGGGTTGGAAAGCACCTGCATTCATAGCTGTTGCAAAGATTATGCAACCCTTGTGCCATCAAACATTAACGAAGGACCATGTACATAACCGGTTAAAAACTATGAGGAGGATGATAAAAAAATGTGCAAGAACTTCTTCAAGTAAGTGGATTTGGCTGGTCTAATGAGAAGAAGATGGTCTTAGCTGAGGAACCAGTATGGAATGAACTTTTACAAGTAAGTAAATTCACATAATTAAACATGTGAATATTGTATATTGATAAAATGTCATATTAACATATTAAATTTTCTCATATTTGTAGGCAAGACCAAAACTGAAATATCTAAAGAACAAGCCCCTTGACTTGTACTTAGAGATGATTGAGGTGTTGGGAGAAGAACCAGCTGTTGGTGGGAAGGAAACAACCAAAACTCTTATGGCTGAGGATGAGTCAGCCACTGTTGGTTCTGATGCCAACTATGAGTCTTATGGTGTTGGTGGCCACAACGTAGCTGGTGAAGAGGGGTTAGGTCAGAGTTCTTCATCAGGCAAGCGTGGTAGCGATAATCCATCAGACTTTCTAAGCAAGAGTAATCGTTCTGTGGTTTCGAGTTTGGTCCAAGAAATGGGTGGGATTAAATTTGAGATTGGACGTATAGCAACTGCGATGTCTGAGAGGAATGATTCATATTGGGACGCAGTTAAACAGGCAATGGATGAACTTGAAATGGAAACAGATTTGAAACTCCAATGCATGGAGTGTTTTTTCCTTGATGTAGAAAAGAGGAAGTTTTTCCTATCTTTGAATGTAGAAGAAAGAAGAAGGTGGCTTATGATGAAGCTCAGAAGCATCAATAGAGTGGACTAAGGTGTGTTGACGTTGCTGATCACTTCTTTGTTTTCCAATTAAATTTTGATGCTTATGGTTGATAGCTGCATGTTCTACTTTTTTGGCATTTACAGTATTAATTACAACTAAATCTAGTTTTATTAATTATCTCTAATTGTAATGTTTAGTTTAATCTCCCTTTTTTTTCTAGCTTCTGTTTGCAGGTTTTAATTTACTGATCGATGTGATTACTTTGTTGTTGACTGGGTTGCCAAGCTGACTAGAATGATTTTCCTTTCCTCGTTCCTTTTGTTACAGACTGATCTTTATAATATACATACTAAGGACCTATGTACTCTGAACTCATTTGTGATTAACTTTTACTAATTATTTCTCTCTTTTGATTATTTTTATTTATTTTCTTTATTTTCTATTTTTTGTGGTTTTAGTATTTTTAATTATTATTTTAATTCGAGGGTAAGTTTTGTATTTTTAAATCAAAATAATGAGAAGAGATTACCGTCCAAAAAAAGCATTGGATAATAATCACATAGGTCCCACATATAGGTGTAACTAGAGTGTAAGAATAATGTAGGTGGAACAAAAAAATATAGTAGAGATTAGTGAAAATTTCTTGGATTTTAAATGGCCGATTACACCCCACAAAATTAAAACAACAAAATAGAGATTTTCATAGGATTTTAAATGGCAGCCAAACAAACCAAAGGATTCAAGTTTCCAAGGATTCATGAATCCATGGATTCTTTTATGGTTGCCAAACAAACCAAAGGATTCATGTTTCTAGGGATTCATGTTTCCAAGGATTCATGTTTCCCACTGACTTTTTTTAAAGATAATTTTTTTTTTCTAAAATGGACAGATTTTCAATACGATATTAGATCATCAACAAAAAAATTATTTTTTAAATCGTCTCCACCTATGAAGCACGGATATTTCATTTGGGGTCGTGTGTCTGTGTTTGGCACGTGTCCAACACTTGGACATACGGACACACCGTAGACACTTCAAATACATGTTTTATATGATTTCTTTTGTGAATATATTCAAAAAATGACACACAGACATTTTTTGTGTTTCTCTGTCTTTCATTATTGTCGAAACACCTTTATGCAAAAGATTTTCTAGAGTTCTTTGAAAAAATTTTTGTATGAAATAAAATTTTAATATAAATATGTATAATTTAATTATATATTTTTCTCGTGTCAATGTCCTACATTTTTTAGATTTGGCGTGTCATCGTATCCGTGTCTTATCATATCCGTATCTTCGTGTCTATATCCATACTTTCTAGGTCTCCACATTAGTCCTTCAAACAGGAGCTCATCATTTTAGCCCGGAGAATTTGATCCAAAAAATAGCAAAAAGGTGTAAATTAAATGTACGTGTAGAAAATCCAGTTTGTGACAACAATATATTGAGATATGACAGGATAGGAAAACTGAGGGACCGTGAAAGTTGTCCAGTTTGTGACAACAATATTTTTTTGGAGAATTTGATCCAAAAAATAGCACTCGTTGAGATTAGGTTGGGTTACGTGACCCTTTTGACTAAGATCCTCTAAAAAAACATTTCAGGTTGTGATACGGTTCTCTTAATTTAAGTTTTAGATTTTATTTTAATTTATTTTTTTAGTTAAATGTATGCAATAATTCCTTGTATTTAGGGATATGAGTTGTTAGTAGAATTAGTCTTCCACGTTTTTGTGTGGGGTTATGGGTAGTTAAAGTGTTGACTATGT
The DNA here is from genome assembly GCA_002174775.1 of Macleaya cordata. Taxonomy (NCBI): domain Eukaryota; kingdom Viridiplantae; phylum Streptophyta; class Magnoliopsida; order Ranunculales; family Papaveraceae; genus Macleaya; species Macleaya cordata. The sequence continues at coordinate 247,689 of MVGT01002854.1, forward strand.
TTTAGGAATTTAGGGGTTAGATAAACGTGGGTTTAATTGATTTAGTTGTTATTTGTTAGTGGATAGAGTTCCATATTTTTAGGGATATTATTTGTGTACGTGGGTGTTTTAGTTAGAGGTGTTTGTAATTGTAAAACTCTATTTAAAGAGTTTGAACATTAATGAAAGAGGTGTGAAGAAAATTATTGAAACAGTAAACACTGTTGTGTTTGTTGGAGGTCGTGGGCTCCTCAATTAGCCCTAAAATATTGAGGTCACAGGCTCCTCCATTAGCCTGAATCCTATCCTTCTTCTTCTAATCTTCTATTTTTTTTTAAATTTTTTTAGATACAATCTTCGGGATCGTATCAAAGTGGTATCAGAGCGGTTGATTCTTGGAGTGGGTTATAGCACGAGAGATGGAGATCATCAACGATCTGCGCAAAGTTTTACAAAAATTTCGGATAGAAATGCTTGAGCTAATGGAGTCAGAAATGCAGATTATGAGAAAATCTATTGCCCATCTACATGTCCAAAAAAGGTTGTCATCAACTGTGGTGCTTACAAAATATTTTCTTTGTCAAAAGAAAATCTTTCCTCAAAGACCAAAAAATCTACAACGAAGGTCTCGAAGAAAAATATTTGGTGAAGGAAAAAATTATTGTGTTGAATTACATAATAATTTTGCTGAAGTACATCGGAAAAAGGAGAATCATAATTTCCATTATGAGGAGACAATTAGTATTTGGCATACCTTCCAAAATAAGTTTAAGAATTTTGGTGAAATTATTTCTTTGTTTGTATAGGCTATGAAAAAAAAAAAGGGGTGCTACAATATGGAGAATGGGTGCACTTACCCTTGAGGACAAGGGTAATTTCAACAGGGGAGGAATGATACGGTTCTCTTAATTTAAGTTTTAGATTTTATTTTAATTTATTTTTTTAGTTAAATGTATGCAATAATTCCTTGTATTTAGGGATATGAGTTGTTAGTAGAATTAGTCTTCCACGTTTTTGTGTGGGGTTATGGGTAGTTAAAGTGTTGACTATGTTTTAGGAATTTAGGGGTTAGATAAACGTGGGTTTAATTGATTTAGTTGTTATTTGTTAGTGGATAGAGTTCCATATTTTTAGGGATATTATTTGTGTACGTGGGTGTTTTAGTTAGAGGTGTTTGTAATTGTAAAACTCTATTTAAAGGGTTTGAACATTAATGAAAGAGGTGTGAAGAAAATTATTGAAACAGGAAACACTGTTGTGTTTGTTGGAGGTCGTGGGCTCCTCAATCAGCCCTAAAATATTGAGGTCACAGGCTCCTCCATTAGCCTAAATCCTATCCTTCTTCTCCTAATCTTCTATTTTTTTATTTTTTTTGGTTATTTTAGATACAATCTTTGGGATCGTATCAGGTTGACTATTGACTATTTCTATGATCGAACCCGAATGCGGGCCAAGTATGTGTTACAGAGGCTAACCCAAGGATCGATATGTTCTCGTGCTGGTTCGAGCCCAATTCGATCGAGTTATTAAGCCCCACAATAATATGGAAAAAAAAAAACAAAAAACAAAACAAAACAAAACCCCATGAAAAAGCCAAATCCAAAGGCTAATTTCGATTTAGGATTTTTTTTTTTTAATGAAGAAGAAGAATTTTATTAATCAAGAGAAGAGGAGAATAAGAAGTACAAGATGTATAAAAAAAAATAGGGCATAGTCACCAAAGCAGCCCCTTATTTAGCATATATCTTAACTAGATGCTAAAAATACTTATTTTTCCTAAAACAATTACTCAAATAAACTGAGTTGGCAGTGTAATGGAATGCTATTGGTAGAATTGACGCGAAAAATGAGAATATTGTGAAGTTGAATGTCTAGAATTTGAAAGAATTAGACATTCAACTTAACAATGTCCTCGTTTTTTACGCTAGTGTCTTTTATTTCACCAATAGCATTTCATTCCACTGCCAACTCAATTTAAAATTGTACCTTCACATTAGCATTTTAGATTTTTTTTTTTGAAAAAATGTATATATTTTTTTACGTGATAGTCTTATTTTACCACATTCACATTGCATTGGAGATACTCTTCGGCCGTTCAAGTGTGAGGACAACATTTTAACGGGATAATTTGATCTAACTTTTTGTTAAAAAATAGCAAAAAAGTTTAAATTAAATGTGTAGAAAATCAATTTCTGACAACCATTAAGATATGATAGGGTTGGGAAATTGAGGGACCATGAAAGTTGAAATCTCTCTGATCGGCCAACAAACTTCCAAACACCCATATTCACCGTCCCACTTTTAAGGGAATAAAAATAAGATGGTGATGGTGATGCCATGGATTTAAATTATGGGGCGTACCTCCACACCTATCTGTATTTGGATGATGTCGGGGGAAAGTAGGTGATTTACACACGTACGTAGGCGACCCAACAATTATAGAAGGGAGGGCGTGCATCACCGTCTGATGGTGACTTTGGATGATGTGATTGAGTTTGAGGTGAGGTCCTCTTTAATTTTATCTAAGTTGGGTCAACCTCTTCTGCCTTCTATGATTATTTCCTGAGTAATGCTACTTTCACACAAGACTTCCACACAAAGTCTCACACAAAAATATTTGGAGTTCACATAGATATAATTCAAAGGCTGATTTTTTGTGAGGATATTCTCCTCGCCATGTAGATCATCTTCACAAAATATCATCTTATTCTATAACTTTTAACTCAATCAAAAGTTGATCATTTTTTTCACCGTTCATTCTTCACAGTTAATTTTTAATCTACTTTCAATTAACTTTTGATGGGGTTATAAGTTTTAAAATGTGATGATTTTTTGTGAAGATGATCTACACGATGAGTAGAACATCCTCGCAAAATATTTGCCCTTGGATCATATCAATGTGTACCCCACAAGATTTTGTGTGAGACTTTGTGTCGAAAGTCTTGTGTGAAAGTAGCATTACTCTTATTTCATTGTTGATTTTGAAAGGCCACGCACCAGGGAGGCATCACAATTTTACAATGATTTTGGTTATTAAGATTTATACAATGAGTTTACCGAGTGGCTTGTAAAAACTAGCTACGCGGAGATGATCCGCAAAGGATATTTTTAAGTGAGGATGTTTTTACCTCATCATATAAATCATCATTATCGAAAATTAACATATTCTAAAATTTGTAATTCCATCATTAATGATTGAAAATCCATGGTGCGTGATTGAATCATTCATTTTATCGTTAATTACAATTAATAGACGATAACTGATGATATGAATATAAGTTTTAAAATGGATTAATTTTTACTGAGGATGATCTCTATGTAATCCCCACATGCAACTATAAACTCATTGTAAGAATAACAATGTAAATAGATCCTTACTCTATTTTTTTATCCTCTATTTAACATTAATTCTCAATGCCATATAAAAGAGTTGGGATCCAATGACCCCAGGACTTGTAACCCCGTGTGACCTGGGCTTGTATGCCCATATAGATGAACCAACGACAAATTTTGGTGAGTGGTCTTATTTTTTATTAATTTTTTACTAGGCACAATATAAATTGTTAGAAATATTTTGGGAACAGTAAGAAAAACAAGAACGGTTCTAAAACTCTAAGGCACGTAATCACTGTCTTTCAAACAATATTTCACCCCTATAATGTACCAAGGTTATCTGAAATATGTTCTTAGGATACAATGGAGTCTAACCATAGGATTTTATGAGTTCGAATGTGCACGATTCGATCACAACTCAAGAACACTCTTTTTGATCTTTAATAATACTAAAATACTCTAACTCTACTTTGGCTTGCTTAAAAATTCAAAGTGTGTAGAGAATGGCTAAGAAATCATCTATTTATAGTCTTGGAAGAACCATTCGGAAGAGTTTCGTGACTTTTCTAAACTAGTGCGAGTGGGTATTGATAGTGACTCAACCATAGACAAAATTTGGTCTAGGTATCAATACCAGTTGAGTGGGTATCGACATTAGTATGACCTGATTATGATCAGTCACATCTGTCAGCTTCTCCTTAGTCTGGTATATACTAACAGTGACACTATCATACCATATACCAACTTTGTTAGTATCGATACTGATAGTGGCACCATCTTATTTTTGAAAAGTTAAAGGCTCTAATCGCTCCTAGCAATGATGCGCACGTGCGAAGTGCAAAGTGTGCCACTAAAGCGTCCAATGCGCCTAAAACACCCAATCGCACACGCGCGTGTGCGGGGTGCTTTGCACCACCTTATCAATTTCAATGAGGACCCAACATTTAAAAGATAAATTTTAATAAGTGTAGTATAAATCTCAATATTCTCTTTCTCCCAAGCAATGCATGACTAAACTAAAGAAGAGATAAAGTAAACCAATACCCAACCCAAAGCTATTTTAAAAATTCTATAACATAAATTATATTGATGAATAAAAATGTTTGAGAAGCCTAGCAAGGCATGCAGTAACAAGAAGCGAGAAAACAAAGTTGAAAGAGAGATACCTCATCACAGGCTCACATTCCAACTAAATTAGCACCCAGGAAAGCACCCTATGGTCCTAACTCCCAAGTCTGGGGACTACTACCAACTTTTTGGTTGAACTTGCAGCTTCAATTTTCTATGGGCTAGAAACAACCAACAACAAAGGGTGGATGAAAGTTAATCAGGTCATCTCTGAGTAAAACTCAACAATCTTGGCATGCTCCTCAAACAGGATTCTTGGCATCATGCTAGCTAGAAGATAGAGCTACGTTATTAAGAATTTTGATTTCATCACTTTTAAGTCTGTGTTGTGAGAGTTGAACTTTGTTGCAGACTAATTTCGTAGGTATTTGTAGTTTATATATACTGAAAAATTAGGCAATTGTTTGTAACCAATCGTAACCCTCTCAGTTGCATATAAGAACGAGTCGAATTTGAGGGGTGAGGGGTTAAACTCAGTTGGGTGCTCTATTGAGAGCAAATGATAGTCATTTTGTATGGTGCTATGTATTTGTACTTTGATCATTGAATAAAGTATTCAATTAATGCTGCCCGTGGAAATAGACGATCTTGTCGAACCATATAAATCATTACATTTTTACATTTTTGTTGTGTGTTTGTTAGTTTTGAATCAGATTTGTATTCGATATTCTTGAGAGTGCACAGTCGAATTTGACGTTTGTGCATTGCACTATTCTTTTGAACTTGGGAAACTCAAGTAAATGGTTATATTTATAGTACTGCAACAAGAAAATCTTATAGTTTTCTAGAATTCTAGTACTCACACAGATCAAAACTTGGATAACAATTCTTGGATAAACTAGTATCCACTTATTCTAGTACTCAAAGTACTTCCATAAATTAGCAAATGAGAGAAGGCAAATCAGTACTATATCCAAGCTGTTTGTTGAAGGGGCAGAGCTAACAGATCAGAATCATATTTCAGCACATTTGAAGACTATTTCAAAACTCTATTTACATAGACATCTTCATGGAGGCCAAGTCTAGATAGAATGGAATTCAACAGGATCTCTATAGCAGGTAAAGAATGGTTAGAGAGGAATATTGAAGAAGAGGAAGTCTGGGCTGCAATCAAACAAATGGGCCACAATAGATCATCAGGTCCTGATGGCTATACAGCTGAATTTTCTAAAACGAGTTGGCAAATTTTGAAAGAAGATATAATGAATACTATTACATAATTTCAGGAGAGAGAGACTGGATTGGAGATTAAATCTATCTTTCATTACTCTCATACCAAAAAAAGGAGGAAGCTTCATCACCAAAGGACTATAGGCCAATAAGTCTTGTAGGTAGGGTGATTATATCAAAAAATTTGGCTAAGAGGTTGAAAAAGGTCCTGCCAAAGCTGATATCACAATTTCAAGGGGCTTTCGTGAAAGGTCATCAAATCCTTGATGGTGTACTCATCGCTAATGAGTGTATAAACTCAAGATTGAAGTCCAAGATCCCGGGTGTACTATACAAAATTGATATGGAAAAGGCATACGATCATGTCAATTGGACTATGGTCGACCATTTGTTTGAGAAGTTTGGTTTTGGAGTGAAATGGAGCAATTGGATGTACTGGTGTATCTCATCTGTACAACACTCAGTCATTGTCAATGGTGAAGCATCAGAGAAATTTAACCCTAGTAGGGGAATTAGGCAAGGTGGCCCATTGTCAACCTTTATCTTTATTTTAGTTGTAGAGGTATTATCAATGATGCTTCAAAAGGCGAAGAGTTTGAATATGATATCAGGCTTTGAGGTGTTAAGTATAGGATTAAGCATTACCCATCTACAATTTGTAGATGACCTACTAATTTTCCTTAATGCAGCAGAAGAAGAATTAACAAATCTAAAGAATGTACTATATCTCTTTGAGGCAGCAACAGGGCTAAAAGTAAATTTTGAGAAAAAATACTGTGGTGGGGGTTGGAGAAGTTGAGGATGTACAGGTTTTAGCTCAAGTTTTGGGTTGTAAGTTCGAAAATCTTCCAATGAAATACCTAGGTTTGCCTTTGGGTTCAAAACCTAGAGCCTATACAGTCTGGAATTTAGTTCTTAAAAGGATAGAAAAAAGAGTAGCCTCTTAGAGAAGGAAATTATTATCTAAAGGGGGTAGGTTACCACTAATTAAAAGTTGTCTATCAAGCTTACCAATATACTTCCTATCTCTATTCCCTATCCTTGCACAGATCGAAAAAAAAATGATGGCTTTAATGAGGAAGTTTTTATGGGGCTCCTCCGAGAATAAGAAAAAATGTGTTGGCTGGCATGGGAGAAGGTTTGCAAATCAAAAACAAGTGGAGGATTAGGAATGAGGGACTTAAGGAAGACAAACATGTCTTTATTATCAAAATGGACATGGAGGTATGGTGTGGAGAAGGATGCATTGTGGAGAAGAGTAATTGCAGAAAAATATGGTGGAAATCATAATTTTATCACTCCGTGGGTAGTCTCAAAGCCACAAGGAGTGGGGGTTTGGAAGGGGGTTCTAAAAGAGAAGGAACTTGTTATACAAAACTCGGTTTTACATATTAAGAATGGAAAGTCTACTTCATTATGGTTTGATCGATGGTGTGGACCACAAAGTTTGAAGGAAATCTTCCCTGAGATATTTAAAATTTCAAGATACAAAAAAGCGACAATAGCTGAATGTATCATTGAATCAAATGGAAGAAAAGTTTGGGATATGTGCTTCCGGCGAGTCATAAATGAAGAGGAGTCGAGGAGAGTATTGTCATTACTATTATTCATTCGTGATCCACCTACATTGGTAGAGGAAGAAGAAGACAATTACACTTATTTATTCAGTACGGGGGATATGTAACGACCCAAAACAATTTTGTTGACTTTGGTGAGTCAAGTTGAGTCGAGTCCAACGTTACAATCGTGGAACCAATTAGGTGTTTAAATAATTAAGTCTAGGATTAAATAATGAGTTTTGTTCAGAGCATAATTTGAAGAATCGAACTGTACGAATGGGTAGATCTCGAAAAGTTATTAAGTTTCGACTACTCACGTGCGAAAATCGGACACTAGATGATCCCAAATCAAGGCCTAGAACACGATTTGGATTGGTACCGAAGGTACTCGCGATTTTGACTTTGATTTTGACCAATTAAACTTTATCAAATTATGTATATATACTATATATATGTACTGGTATTATTGGGTGATGTATTAAAGAGTAATTTTATAAATCTTCCTATTATATACATATAATTCGTTGTATGTACTTACACCTTAGTATAACCTATATAGTTATTTATTTTTTTAATTTTAAAGTTTTTTTTTTATAACCCTTATCCCACTGCCCTTTTAGTTTAAGAAGGAGAGAGAGAGAAATCTCTCAACAGAGAGAGACGGGTCACAGAGAGAGAGAGAAAGAGAAGGAGAGAGAGAAAGGGAAGGAAAGAAGGAGAAGAAAGAGAAGGAGAGAAGGAGACAGAGAGGGAAGAAGAAGAAGATGATGGCGACGGTCTGATGGAAATTGTAGGGACCATTTAATTTGTGGATTGAGGTATAATTTGAAACCCTAGCTTTTCATTTTGTTTTTAATTAGATATTTTATGTTGTTAATCTTAGTTTTCAATTTTAGAGTTGATTTTGTTAATAGTTTAAGGTTTGATTAGACCTTTCGAACCATTAATTGATGAAATTGATAATTGGAAAGGTTGATTTTGACCCAAATTTATTGTTTTGGGTTAGATTATAGATTCGGAGATCTAGATTAATTAAAGAGGATATTTAGAGCAAATTGGATTGTAGTCCTAAAGCCCTTATTTGATTTGATAAGGACCTGGACCCTTGTAGTGACTGTTTAGGTTAGAATTTAGATCCCTAAACTATTCTATATGGAATTAGTATGAATTGAATTGAGTTTTGAAAATGAATTAAAAGTGTTGTTTACAATTGGGAGTGTGTACTAATACCAGTACACTAATTGGAGGAAATTAGTGCGGTAAAGAGAGCCTTGCGGGATTTGAGGTAGGAGAACTTATAAATACTTTCTTGTAGCCATTAAAGTGCTTTCAATGCTTTTATAGGGTTTAGATTTATAAATCAAATGTAATTATTTTACAAAGTATGCATGATTTATTTGTGATGTCCTATTGATGTGAAAATGATTTTCCAAAAGTATAGTTTTATATAGTGATGTAAAACAGTAATAGTTATTTTTAAAATAACTAGATTCTAATAATTATATATATGAATGAGTTATATACATATATAAATATATGGATGATTCTATTCTTACTTATAGTTAAATAAACTATAATTTCAAAAGAATCGAGATTTAATCGTTATCGAGCTTTAGGGATGGGTATATTTCCAAAACCAAATGGATTTTGGGGTTCTTATAATATAGATATATATATTTTACTTCCTTCCATATGTTGGGAGAAGTAGTTGTTTTAAGATGATGTGTGGGATGGAGGTTCCCAGTTGTTGGGTATGTGTTGGTGATTCCCTAGGTACGGGCTTTCCCCCGGAATATATACTATATATGTTATGCTGGGCTTTCCCCCGGCTAGGATTATTACCGGCTTTCCCCGGATTATATTACGGGCTTTCCCCCGATTACCCGGCTTTCCCCGGATTATATTACCGGCTTTCCCCGGAATAATATTAGTTGGGAGATCACAACATGTACATGGTTGTTAGTTTTTGTAGGAAAAAGGTATTTTCTACTACTAAAACTTATACTATTATAATATATATTTTTAGGTAATCCGAAAATGGATTTGTAATGCCTACACGAGCAAATCATTGAAGTTTTCCTAAAAACAATGATTTGTTCCGTATTTTCATTATGTTTTCCTGTCTCATGACAGGAATGGGACTCTCATGATATAGGAAAACTATTGAAATCTAGGTTATTCTATTTCTCTTTTTGGAAAGCCTTGTTTGGATAGGTACGTGTATGATTCTAGAAATGTCGAGGTTATATGCTGCCTAGATTAGGCGAAGACTTGAGGAGCGTGACAACTCCTGGATTATTTTAATGATCATTAAGATGTCTGCACAAGTCAAACGGCTGACCACCGCGACAACGGCTACATCGGCAAATTATGGTCAAGGGTCCACCTGAACCCAAATCATGAGCCAGCGTGCTTCTCACAAAAACCGATAAATCAGTCGCTCGGTCGGAAATCAGGAATTAACGATGGGGTTCCACATCGGTTAAGTTGGAACACGATTTTGCTCACCGACTAGGAGCTGAAACATCTAGTCATACCCTCTTCACTCTAAGATGATTACACTACGCAATATTATGATGTGAGATGTTGTTGTTAGTTTATATCTACTTGTATGGGTAAGTGAATGGTTATCGGTTTATGTTGTAGAACAAGTACCAACTACTTTTACATTTCTGTTTATGATTTCTCGATTTTCTTTTAAAACCTGCATTGTCTTAAATTCATGTTAGTGACTATCTGTTAGTATTATAAGTTTCTTACTGAGCTTTTTGCTCAGATCCAGGAGATATTGTTGCAGAGGGAAACGAGGATATAGGAGAGGATTGGTCAGACTATACCTATACCTTTTGAGGAGATCGATATAGAGAGTTCGTCAGCGATAGCTTTCTTACACTTGAGGTGTTGTATTTAGCCTTTTTGAGGTGCTTGTTATCTTACTTGTTTTGTATATATTTTCTTAAGATATGTATATAAGACAAACACACTTATGTATATTATATCACTTAACTCAGGTTATCTAAGTATATTATTATGCGAGGCATCGTTTTAGAATTGTGGTTTGAACCCAGCCTAGTGGATGACTAGGTATTATTATTTTGATGAAGTAAGGTAGACTAGTCTTAATGAGATGATATGACTATCGTGGATGAATGAAATGATTTAGAATATATTATTGTGAGTAAATCATCTCTTTTACAGGTTTTTGACAGGTTGAGAACCCTGAAATTACAGGGGAGACTCTGGCGAATTTTTCGTTCGCCCTAGTCATAATTTGAGGTGATTAGTGATATGGATAGCTGTAGTAGTTTAACTCTGATTAGGTTTGTAAACCTTTGTTTAGGTTTGTGTAGTACTAATTAATCACCTCGTGTAGTAAGCCTAACGCCTCGAGATGCGACTAAATTTCTTAGAGATTTTGAGTTTCGAATTGGGGCGTTACAGGAAGATTGTAGTGTCAAGCAATGTTATGAATTTATAACCAAAGAAGACTAGGCATCATTCCCTGTTAAACTAATTTGGAGGAAGGAAATCCCATCAAAGGTATCAATCATGTTTGGAGCAGCTATGTATAATGCGATACCCACACTCGATGTACTTCGAAAGAGGGGAATGCAAATTGTCAATAGGTGTTGGTGTTGTAAGAGAAGGGAGGAAACAATATCGCATCTCTTTGTGCATTGTGATATGGCATCTGAGATCTGGAGGTATTTTCTACAACCTTACAAACTTGATTGGGTGTTTGCAGATAACTTACAGATTGAGCTTTGGAGATGGAGAGAAAACTTTGGTTCTAGAAGTGGAAGAAAAATTTGGCAACCGTTGCCTTTTGCCATTGTGTGGGGAATTTGGTTAGAAAGAAATAATAGGGCTTTCAATGAGAAGGAGAATTCGATGGATGAAGTAATTCGGAACATCAAATCCTTAATCTACTTATGGGGTACAGCCAAAGAAATTTTTGAAGGTTATGTGGTTGAAGATCTAGTTCTTCGATAGGACCTTGTTTTGACTATGTAATTGCACTTACTGTTTCGAAGGTTATGGGTTTCCCATTAATTTTTCTTTAAGATCAATAAAGTTTTAGCCTTTCCTGTCAAAAAAAAATCCATACTTTATGTACACAAACCCTGATTTTATTAGAGGGTCATTTATGTCTACTAAACATTTACATTTTGAAACAACATTATTTTCATCAGCCTTGGGTATAAGTGAAAGCACCACATCGTCTTACGACCCAAAATTAGATCATCTTCATAAAATATCTACTAATTTTAAAATTTGCAAATCTATCGTCGAGTGATCTAAAATCAACCATAAAGAATTATGTTTTTGTACGAATACAAGGGACCACTTATTTCAAATTATTCGTTTTATGACTCTAAATGCTAAGGCTGGCCATGTCGTTGACAATACTGGAGTTGAAAATTCACGAAAAGGGGTGTGACTCAATCACAATGTGAGGTCAACAAAGAGGTTCACTACTACTCACTGGTCGCTACCGCTGCTAACCTGGCTGGCGGATGATGTAATATTTTTGGGTGGCGGTGGGTCCCAAACTGGTCATTTACTAATAAGGGTGTACCGCTTTCGGTACGAAAACAAAAATACATTCGCTTACTAGTTTTCCACGAGTCGCCGCAAGGGTCGGTGGGTACGGAAGACGCGTTGGACTTAAAAGCATTCCCGCTGCTCCTGCTGCTTTTGCTGCTGCCGCTGCTACTGGTGGTTTGGCTATTAAATTAGATTTTCTCAGATTTTTACCCTCAGAAATACAACCTCTACAGCTAGCTACCTGCTTATTAAATCCACTCTCTCTCTCTAGATCTTAATGTGTATGCTCGCCAGCTGCATCGTTGACGGTTATTACTACTCTACTACTACTTATCCTTTTTCTCAATTAAATACCCCAAAATCGACGAACAATTACAAAAATACCACTGGCATCAGTGCTTAGATTTGGGAATAAAAGTTACCCTAGACGAGTTAGTGCCTTCACTGGGATGAAATATTAGTTCATCAATTTTAATCTTGACTAATTTAATATTTTTTTTATGTAAAATTAAAGTCGACTTTAATCTTAACCGCATTCTTGAGTAGTAGGAACTCTAATTTGCATTTGTTTACTAGTGGGTAGAATACTAGAATTAGATGTAGAGTTTGATAGGATTGACGGGTCATGAGTCAATTTGCAAGGTGTCATTGCTCAACGTTGTGGCAGAGGGTATTTTCGTCATGAAAAGTTAAAAATAGATCATAGAACAGAGTAGGAATTTATTTCTTGTAGTAGTTTGTGGTTTTGAATGGGGTATTTGGGGTGCCCTACCGGCGACCTTCAAGGGATTTGTTTTGTTTGGACGTACACCATGGGACTAATCTATCTACCTTTTGGTTGGTTTAATTAAGGTGCTGGGTGGGACCTGTACGACCTCATTCCAGGCATGCAACCACGTAATTGACTTTGGTGATGACACGTGGACGATGATGATGATGAGAATTGGAGCTCGTACGGTACAAAGTACCTATCTGTTGTTGCATGGAGATTCTCCAAAAGACAGTTGGATATGACGATTTTTTGTCTCTATATTTAATATTAAATTAAATTCACGACGTTTCAATTTCATGCATTGACTTGAATGCAATTTTTAAGTTGTTTTTTCAATGCAGATTGCTAGAAGCCTGGCCTGGCCCTGAATTAAATTTTTTAAAAGTGGGTGAGTCTCACGCGTGTGGGAAGCATGACGGCAGTCTTAAACCTCACTTATTACATGACCAGCATCCGCGAGTGCCTATATGCCTGTCATTTCATAAATTCATTTTGTCTTCTCACAAACGCGGGTAAGATTAGGCGTGTATAAGTTGGTAAATATCTAATTAAACTACTTCACATATAAAAAAAATCAACTTCAGATCAATTTTAGGTAGCATCCACATGTAAATAAAATGTAAAAATAAAAATAGGTATTAGGTGGACCTATTTAAAGACGATTCATAAATTGATCAGTTGATGTGATATAAATAATGAAAAAATCATAGTCACAAAAAATCAACATTTAAATTATATGTGAAAGAACACTACAACAAGTGTAAACGAAGTGTAATATTGATGAGGATTTAACACACCTTAAAAAATAAATTAAAAGAATATATTGGAAACACTCAAAGTACAAGACTTCCAAATTAGGTGGACTAATTTGTTGCGTATAAATAGTAAAGATGAGAGAAAAAGAGCTAGAAACTGTAAAAAAGGATTGGAAATTTATGTAGTATGGAGAAGAGATCAGCTTATTTATCTACCAGGTCGGTTATGAGGGACCCAGTTAAAAGACTGACATCTGTACGTGACAGATAACACCACGTGGTTCAAACAACAACAATGTGTTGGGTCCCATATACCCATCATGAACAGATGGCAGTACTCCTTCATTGGGTACGTCCCATGCATTTTCATATCATTGTGTGGTTTTTGAATCTAGATTTGGAGATCTCTCAATTGGATAAATATGGGTTGGTGCCAATCATATGGCCTGATGATTCAGAGAATGGAAATGATGAACTGATATTTCATCCAACCTTCTTACTAACTTTGACCATGCATCTTGCCAATCAGTTTCGTAGATTCGACAATTAAAAGTTGTATGATTTACAGACCTTTGTTTTTATTGATAATTTAAAAAAAAAATTAGGTAGGCTAAGATTAGAAGTCTTACAATGAGATAATTTTACATGAATATAATTTATGCATTATGGAGCTCATCCTTACACCTTTAAATCTTTTTGTAGGTCCCACAATAACATTTGGCATACAATTTGACCTTTTTAGATTAGGCAATGAAGTATCCTCATATATATATAAATAAGGGATATTGTTAACATGTGCCCTAGGCTTTTTAGTTTTGTGTTTTGTTTAGTTTCTTAAGGTTGTCTAAATGAGCTGATTTTTTGATATGTATGTTATTTATACTATTTGGATCACATCTAAAAAAATCAGCTCAATCAGAGTCCTCTAGCACCCTCTAGCACCACGAACACTTAATTTAGACTTTAATAGTATGAATGAACGGCTAACATTTAAAGTGATTTGTTTAGAGAGTTAGATATCTCTGATTGAGCTGATTTTTTGTGGACATCTTATTAACAATGATAATATTATGCTTACAAAAATTCAGCTGATTTGAAAGCCTGTAACGTGCAAAAAAATCCCTTCAAAAATATCCTTATCGTCTGCCCTAAGGGCACACGTTAACAAGACCCATAAATAAGTTATAAAATAAAGTTTGACTCGCGGCTGAGTGGTACTGAGTGGACTCAGTACGAGTTAACTCGTTGTCGGCGAGCATGAACTTCATCCAAACGTAAGCCCGCCCACATCCAAAATTAATAAACAAGTCCACATCAAAATCATCAACTAGGCTTTCCACATCAGTCACCTGCATCCAACTCACGCGCGCGATTCCATACCTACCTTGCATGCACTCACCCGCGCGTGTTTTAGAATTCCTTCCAGAATAAGGTTATATTTTGATTTTAATTTTCAAGTGTACTTTTTTTTTTTTGCTTTGATATGTACAGGCAGCGACGGTGGTGTGTCTATATATTTTTGTTCTACTTTCGGTAATTTTTTGTTTTTAATGTTTCGATGGGCTACTTAAAACTTTTTGGAATCTTACGCGCATGGATTGACAAGCCAACTGCTCATCAATCTTTTTCAAAAGAAACACGAACTAGGGTTTTGTTTTGTTTATATAAATCTCCAACTTTTTGTTATATTTGGTGAAGTGTAAAGTTTGCTTTTTGACAATATCATCCGACTACAACCCATTTGATGATCACAACATTTGATCATTGTTGACCATTGACTAGGATTACATGCATGATTTTATTAATTAGATTCACGTCTTCTATCATTGGATCGAACGGTTGTGATTGAGAGTCGAGATAAAACCCGACAATCTAGTTCAAAAGAGTAATTAAGTTGATGACAATATCAGAGCAGGGGTTCGATTAGGCATATCAACATATTTAATGATAGGACTATTGAATGATTACAAGTATAGATAAGGCCGTGAGAGAAAGTGTCACTAAGTAGCGAAAAAAGTACCCCTAACGAGCGGAAAGAAGAAAGAGTAAAACTACCAACCTACAAGCACTAGAAGATCAACCATCGACGAAATAAATTATGCATATGGGAAGATTAACATATTTAACAAAAATTAGAATTGATCTCAAGTGGAATATTACCTTTTAAAGAAAAACATTTTATAATTTTAATCATGCTATTTATTTTTTGAGAAATTTATAAGAAAGATAATTTTGAAAGTCATCATATTCAAATGATTTATATAAGTTTTGGTACTAAAATGATACACATTTGTTAAGCTTTTATTTACAAAATTGATTAATTATGCCATAATGCAAAATCATTTTAGCTAAAAATCGAACCGTGATCCGACCTCGGTCCTACCAATTTGACGATTTTTCAATTTTGTTACGTTTTCCTAAACATTGATTTGAATTTTTTAGAAACCATGACTACGGTCAAGCAATGTAATCCACTTTTAAAAATTAAAATTTTGTCAACATAATTTCTTTGACATTTTTCGTTTTCCTTGGAGTGAAGTGAATGTCGGAAATCAAGCATATAGTAATAGATTTGTTCAGGTTAGATATTGAATTACCCGGAACCAAAACTTATTAAACAAGGCAATCCCAGTTTAGGAGTCAAGTAATAGTGTGTTTGGATAAGGGATTTGAGGGAGGAATTTTGTACGGACCAGTGATTTAGTGGAGACCAGGGATTTAGTGGAAAAATCATGTTATATTTTTCCTCAAAATCCCTGGTCCCCACAAAATTCCTCCTTAAAATTCCGTGTCCAAACAGACTACAAGTGGAACCAGAAAGGATAATTGGTTCTGGTCGTATTTGGTTTCGGGCATTTGGTTCAGGTTCTAAGGTATTTGATATTTACCTGTTTTAATATACAATAAAAAAATTTAAAATAAAAGAAATTTAAAAATGGGGTTTAATTGAACGTTTGTAAATTGATTCGAAATTTTATTGATTTGATTACAGCACCAGTGCATACCAATGTTAGGTAACTTGGTTCTTATTAGCATCAAATTATTAATCTCATAAAAACATGTTCACATAAAAATAAATAATATGGCACCAAAATTTACGTGAAAAATTCAAAACGAAAAAAATCCCATAACTTCACCAAATTCACCATGAGAGGATTTATTACTCAGTCCCCACCTTATTGCACCCCATGGAAATCCCATATTTGTGGAGTCCATATATAGAGATAATAAAAACATTAATTTTTAGGGAGGATATTGTCTTCACAATGTATATTACTATATCCGCAAATCAACTTGTTCTAAAATAAATAAAAAAAAAAAAGCATAAAATATGCCAAAACATGAAACTATTATAATACTAATAGTACCCGGCCATTCCATATCCCGGGTACCCAAATATGAAATATATTTAGAACCAGAACAAAGAAAAGTGGGTCAAGTAGGGTTTGATTGCTAGGTAAAAAGGTAGCCGTTGACAAGCTAGCTACTTGAAGACTTTAAGGTCATGATAACCTTAAAATATATGCATCAAAGTTTTTGACTTTTTTTTTTTTCCTATGCGATTCAAACAGACTTTTAACTTCATCACAAAAATGTTTTGAATGGATCCAAAATTTCATACGTTTGTGTTTACGGCATCAGACCAACCAAAACCCTAGCTCTCAATTTAATATAATTTATTCTTTGATGAAGACCCAAAAGAGTGATGATAGTAAGTAAGCTGCATGCGAAGTCGTGTTAATTCAAAAAGCTTGGAAGTGAAGCTAAGTAATTTACTTGTATGTGGTAGTGATGAGTGACATAATTTGGGATGGTGACCTATTGTTTCACCTAGCTTGTTTTGATCACCAAAATTAAGGAGATTAAGGCAGGGCTAAGCTAGCGCCAATTATTATTTTAATTGGTGAAGTTTATTGTTGTTGATAATACAAACTGAAAGTTTAACAAAAAGAAGTATTGAGCTGTACTTTAATTAATATCAAAGTATATTAACTGATGTTCATTTTGTTGACCACTTTATCATACGGTAATGATTATTCGATCTATTTGATTTTCGGATCGGTCCATGCACGCATCCAAATCGGATCAATGTGGGCTGTTTGGGTTCTGGTGAACCGCGACGTCCCCCATAAATAAGTTCGTCTACATGAATTATATATATACTAAAATGTTGAAGTATTGTTCGGATTGGTGTTAAAAATGTTGGACGAAAAATTTGTTGATGAATAAATCTGTTGTCGTTATATATAAACCTTAGTAACAAGATTCGTTCAAACTGTTAGACGCTCCCGCTCCCAATCCGCGATTTCACGGTTTGGGAGCGGATTCACGTTGGGAGCGCGCTCCCAGAATTTGTAAACCGCGCTCCCAATTTGGAAATCGCGAATTGAAGTTCATTAACACATTTTAAAGACTTCAGCATTAAAAACGGTCAACAGTCAACACACTTTGTACCATCCACAAGGAATGAAGACGTACGCGTGTCAAAATACTCAATATTTTAAGCAGCTGTGTAACCTGTGTTACTGTGTGAGAAATGTTGGTTGTCTACTTCATCATCTTGACACGTGCAACGGATCTAGGACACACATTGGATATTATTTGAAGGTGTTAAAAGCTTTAAAATAGTATGATTTTTTATGAGGATGATCTAAACGATGAGGAGATCATTCCTATAAAAAATAATAATCTATTAGATCATTTTCATGTTAAATCCACAAATATCTTATAACCACATTATATGAATTGATTGGATCCTAACTCATATACACAAGCGCTCCGAACCATAGGTCAAATTAAATTTGGCGCTCCGACGCTCCCGCTCCCGCTATACGCTTTGGTTACTTAGATATAAACTAGAGGATAACAGATCACATCCTCTCAGACGATTGAAATCCAAGGGTTTGGATTTTATCTTAAGAAGTTTTGTTAAAACATTTTGTCTACCGATCTCAACCTTTTTATAATAATCAAATAGAAAATCTTTATTTGTATCATTTTTGTATTTCTTAAATAATTTGGAATTAATTAATATGGCTATTTAATACGATTTTTAAACAAAAAAAATGTAAAATTTGAGCAATAAACGTGAATAAAACAGTGATTAATTACTATTAAAGTAAAAAGGCCCAGACGTAGGGGATCTCAAATTGATCAACTTCGGTTCATGAAACCTAAAATATACAACAGCTTATCCATAAAAAAAAAAAAGAAGAAGTTAAGAACTAAATATAACAGTTTTAGTTCCTATTGGTTCTAGTTCTGATACTAATTAAAATTAAAAAATCAAACCCTATCAGTTCCGTTCTGATTTGTTCCAATATCAAAGTGTACAAATAATTGGTTCAGTTGTATATAAATCTTTTTGGACATTAAAATAGGTAGATCCGGAATCTACATAATTACTTCAAAATCAAAATACTGATCTTGGAAAGCACAAATTCTACTTCCACCCTATGCATTATAATTGTTCTCACATCTTGTTTACACCCATTTATACTAAGCGCTCATGTAGAAATAATCTAATTTTTTTTTTGTAAGATATCATCTTCACAAAAAATTAAATTAAAATAAAAACATTTATCCCCTCACAAATATATACAACTTTTTTTAATTATCTATTTTAATACCATCAATTTTCAACTAATTTTAATGAGATTAAAAATTTTAGAATAGACTGATTTTTGTGAAAATGATACAGAATCCTAAATAGTGAGAAGTGAGAAGATCATCTTCACTAATTCGACTTTTTATCATCTTCATGTAAACCCTATAAAATGAGATGTAAATAAGGTGTAAGAATAAGTGGAGTAACGAGAAAAAATAGTAGAGTGGAAGTAGAATTTCCCTGTACAAATCAGCAAACCTATATACAAATAACACATAATTTTCATTAAATTTTCATTATATCATTAATAATATTAAGTCTGAAAAATATTACTAAAGATATGGAATGAACATTTTACCTATATACAACTAATGCATCAACTTCATTTTATACTCCACAAAAAACAAATATTTTTTTGTTTATAAAATAGATGAAAAATATTATTAAGCCTGCCCATAAATAATTATTAATTAAATATGAAACAAATTGTAAATAATTAAGCTATCTGGGGTCCAGTCCTGAGCAGTGGTGAAGGTGCTCTCTGTCTCTCATGTCTGTAACCTCCTTGCACCCAACTCCATCAAGCCCCAACACACCCCACACAAACACAACGCATTAAAATTAAAAATTAATTAAACTAATCATAGAGTGCTTAATTAGATGGGATCATGAAACATTATGAAATGTGGGTTTTGATTTGATTGGTGAATCATTTGGCAAAAAAAAAAAAAAGAAGGAAAAAAAAAGAGATATTTTTTCTGAAATAATAAATATTAATTTGAAGTAAAATCAGGGGAAAGGTTTGAATAGTTTCCATGAAGGGTTTGATCTTATTATTGGCCCAATTTAAACAGTGTGAAACAGAAACCTCCCCCAAAGTCAAAACACGTGGTTGGAGGGACGGGCAATCTGTTAGTGTTCTCTCTGCTCTCCCTCTCTTTCTCTCTCTAAAAACTCTCTAATCACTTTCTCTCTCTAACTTGGCATGTATAAATAAATGGCTAAGTTTAGCTAATACAGCCATCTTTTTTTAGCTCTTCAAAGCGTAAGCTTGTTACAGGCAAGGAGAGAAGCCACTCTGTAATCTTACACCTCCCAAAACAAAACAAAACAAAACAACCTCTCTCTCTCTCTCTCTCTCTCTCTCTCTCTCTCTCTCTCTCTCTTCCATTCTATTCGGATTTTCTTACATTCAAACCCATCTCCGATCTCATCTCCCCATTTTGGGTTCCTCTCTTCTCTCTCTTTCTCTACCTGTGTTTTTTTCAGTCTTCCCAAACACCAATCTCATTTCTGTCTCCCAAGTCCTAAAAGGTAAGAATTTCTATCTACATTTTGAATAGCTTAATGGGTTATTCTGTTTATCATCAATGATTTTTTGTTGTTTTCTTCTTTGAATGAAGTTTTGTAGAGTTAATGATGAATAATGAAAAGGGTTTCTTTAGATAGGTTCTAGATCATTGTTTTAGTCTTGTTAGGTTTAACTTTGAAATGGGTTCTTATAACATGTTCATTTTGGGGCATTTTCTGCTTAGATTTTTGTTTTATGGAGATGGGTTCTGAGATTTTTATGTCTTTTCTTAGTAAATATTGTTAAATGAGAAATGGGTATTGTTATGTTTAGTTCCTTTTAAGGGATTTTTCTATTTATATTTGGTTTCATGTGTATGGGTGTTTTGGATTGATTGGCCGGCCTTGATTGAGATTGTTGCCTGCAACATTTGGATCATTCCTTGGGATCTCTCTGTTCAAATATTTTACTTCATTTGTTTCTTTGAAGGATTTAGAGTTGCAGAACAATTTTCTTCTTTATATATATGAGCTCATGAATAAATGCTGGATGATTTGTATTGATATCTGATATCTCTACCATTTAATGGCTTTTAGACATACAAACTTCATCATTCTTGTAATTATGATTCTTGTAATTTACTCCAATTTTTTTTTTCTTTCTTTTGAAGGATTGGGTGATTTTTCTTCATAATTGTTCAATCTGTTGAGAGCTGAGACCCCATAGATCTTGGGTGAACAGAAAAATCTTGGTCCACTGCAAACAAAGATTTTCAGTAAGATACATAAATCTCTTTAAATCGAATGGGAATATCGTTTTCCTGTCCTGGAGCTGATTATGATGCTTTAGATGAAGGCTTTGATGCTGTTATTGTGAGATCTATCAGTTTTGACGGCGCCGATGTGAGAACAGCACTACGATCAGTAAGTTTTAACGGCAGAAGTTCAGAACCCACCATTCTGAAATCAGTTGGCTCTGGAAAGATGATATTTGAAGGATCTGTAAGCCTTAAAAGTAGAGATGTTGAAACAATGATCTCAATTAAGTCTCCTTCATCAGATATTGAGAACAATGTAGTTGTTAGATCTGTTAACAAGGAGATCACCAATCAATTTTCGAAAACAGATAGCCCTACCGAAAAGATCTCGTGGTCATCCATGTTGGATTCAGGCATTCCCAAACATGAAGCTGCACTTAAGTTGCAGAAAGTTTACAAAAGCTTTAGAACCAGAAGAAAGCTCGCAGATTGTGCTGTTCTTGTGGAGCAAGGATGGTGGGTTTCTTTCAAAATCTTCAAGATTTCTATCTTTAATTAGCTATCTATCCTAGATTTGTAATTGAATTCTGATGGGTGTTTTCTGATTTTATATGTTATAGGTGGAAGTTGTTGGATTTTGCTGAGCTAAAACGGAGCTCGATTTCATTCTTCGACATTGAGAAGCATGAGACTGCAGTTTCTCGATGGTCGAGAGCAAGAACCAGGGCTGCAAAGGTAATCTAGTAAACCAATCACAATAAGCTGTTAATGAATGTGTTTAATTATTTTCAAGTCTGTAAACTGTTTTTTCTCCTTTTGCAGGTTGGAAAAGGTTTATCCAAGGATGACAAGGCTCAAAAACTGGCTTTGCAACATTGGCTTGAAGCGGTAAGCATCAAATTCTTTTTCTTTTGCTAATAAGATAAGACATTTGATTATTTTTTTCATGGATGCATAGTAATGTTTCTCTATTTGTTTTTTTATGTGAACAGATCGATCCACGACACCGTTATGGCCATAACCTTCATTTCTATTATGTTACTTGGCTACGTTGTGATAGTAGACAGCCTTTCTTCTACTGGTAGGTTACTGAAAAAAAAAAAGTTTCTTTCATTTTAGTCCCAAGGAATTCTTAATGAAAAATTTAGCTTTACTAAAGAACTATTTAAATTTTGAAAAATGCAGGCTAGATATAGGAGATGGGAGGGAAATCAATCTTGTTGACAAATGCCCTCGATCAAGGCTTCAACATCAATGCATCAAGTATCTCGGTCCGGTGAGCCTCATCTCCCTTTATGATCACTATTTTCATTTCTCCAAAAACCGAACTTGTCTCCTTACTGGTAAAAATGTTGGTTTATCATGCAGATAGAAAGGAGGAATTATGAAGTTACAGTGGAGGACGGGAAGTTCATATACAAGCAGAGCGGGAAGCTCGTTGACACATCTGAAGGATCAAATGATGCAAAGTGGATCTTTGTTCTCAGTACATCCAAGACTTTGTATATTGGGCAGAAAAAGAAAGGCACATTTCAACATTCAAGTTTTTTGGCGGGAGGAGCCACATCCGCGGCTGGTAGATTAGTCATTGAAAATGGTATACTAAAGGTATAAAACAAAAACTCCAGCCAAAATGATATAGGGATATTTTGTCTTTTTTTTACACTCCAATATGAGATAGTTCCAAGTCTGAATTACAATATGATGTTTATTGTGGAATTAATTTACTAGAAGAAATTTGCTTAACAATGACTTTCCATGATTTCCAAACAGGCGGTTTGGCCTCACAGTGGACATTATCGACCTACTGAGCAAAACTTTCTCGAATTCGTGTCATTCCTTGAGGAACACAATGTCGATCTCACCGATGTCAAGGTAACTCATTAATCCTATTTTCTTTCGTGTTATAATTTCAAGATCTTCCTCCAAATAGAAAGAAGAAAAACCAAATGAAAGAACATGAACTTATTCGAATTTTCTCTTTTTTTGTTCAATTCAGAAAAGTCCAACTGATGAGGATGAGAATCCTACAAGCAAGCACGGGACTGCTGGCCTTAGATGCAATTCATCGGAAGAAGACTTGACGAAAGATGTGAATGATTTGGGTACAGAAGAAGCTAATTTCGATGACTTAAATCAAGAGAAAACTGACTTGGATAAACAAGAAACTGATACTGAACCTCAAGAACTCAACTCAAAGCGGTCTCTACGGTTCGGCCAAAAGCTGACAAACCTTCAAATTCCAAACAGAGTTGATTTGTTTGTGAATCCGGAGATTGATGGTCTAACGAGGAGACCAAGTTGTAACCGTTTCTCCATGGGCTCTCCATTGGTTGGTGGTTACGAGACTGCAGACGAATCATTTGAGGATGATGAAGATTATGTGGTCCCAACGAGGAATTTGTTCGAAACAGATCAAGAGGAGGATCAAGAAGAACAAGTAGAAGAACAAGAAGAAGAAGAAGAAGAAATAATCCCGAAAGAGTCGATCCTCCGTAGGATCAATTCAAAGAAAGAACTGCAGTCATATCAATTAGGAAAGCAGTTATCATTCAAATGGACAACAGGAGCCGGCCCTCGAATAGGTTGTGTGAGGGATTACCCATCGGGGCTCCAATTTCGTGCCTTAGAGCAAGTGAACTTGTCTCCAAGACCTGCTGGAAAGACAATGGGCCTCAGCCCGAAGCCATCAACTCCAACCATTTTTTGGAGAGAAGCAACAGCAACCACAAAAACAAATTTAAGATGAGAAACAAAATATTTGATTCATCCATTCTTTTATGTGAGTAAAGATCATATAGGAATTCTTTGCATTCTTTTTACATTTTTTCATTTTTTTACATTTTTTTTGTAGATCCCATAGTGAATTATGAGAGGAAATTTGTAGAATTTTTTGGGGTCTCAATGCCCTTTAAATAGAGAAGATGTTTTTTTTTTCCCATTCTGATTTCCTTCTTAAGTTTCAATGTTGAACTAAAAAGAAAAAGCAGGACACTCAAAATCAAGCACCTAAATACTGTATCATCCTATGGTGTTTCCAAGCAGGGCATTGATAATAATAAAAGCTCATCACAGAAGGCAAGTAAGTTCAAGCTTGTGAAAATCAATCCTTTTCCTTAACGAGAAACCTGAACATATTGAAGTTGAATATAAAACTAAATCAAAATTACAGAACAGTTTACTTTTAATCCTTAAACATAATTACTTGCATGAAGAGGAGATATGATGGGAACCTTAGAGATTTAAAATTGTGTTTGCGCGTGCCACAGTGCCAGACAAAGGTAGAATTTTTAAGGATGGCATTCAAAAACATCATAAACTTAAAATGTCAACTGTAAGAT
This sequence comes from Macleaya cordata, assembly GCA_002174775.1. Lineage (NCBI taxonomy): Eukaryota > Viridiplantae > Streptophyta > Magnoliopsida > Ranunculales > Papaveraceae > Macleaya > Macleaya cordata. The sequence goes on from MVGT01002854.1 coordinate 271,930, forward strand.
TAGTATAATATGTTCTAAAATCCTCTGTTTGTGATTAGAGTAAGTTTGAGTGATAATTAAGTATAGAACCGGTTCGCAGAAATAAATGAAGAATTCTAATGACTATTCGCGACGCGTTAATGACGAATTCAAAGAAGTTTACATCTCTCTTTCTCTCTCTGTATTTAAATGAGATGGAATGTTTAAAGGGTTGTTTGCTGGTCAATTTTCTGGTTTCTTGATGGTTAAGCCTCTGTAAGTAGAGGTAAGAACCGGTCTCCCTTATGGATAAGGACTTGAGAATGGGATGGTGATGCTTCATATCCAAAAAACTTTAAATTAAGAGAAGGATGTTTGAAAATGATTCCTTGACAGGGTATTTGTTTTTGTATTTATTCAAATAACTAAACTAATACTTTTGAGACCCTAAGTTGAATAGAGAGAGGACTTTAATATTGTTCTTGAACTACCTACTACTTCATAATTTTCTTCTTAAGCTGAGTTGGATTCCTTGCAAAGGAACACAAAAAGAAAAAATAATAATCATTAAGTAGCTTTTGTTGGAAACACTAGAAAAATATGTATATATTAAAGAGAAATTTTGAACAACAAAACAATGCAAAAATGGAAGAACTTAAAATGTTTTGGAAGTTTGTTTGATTTTTCTTTTATTGGTTTAATTTTTGGGAGTTGGTTTAATTTTGAAAGGCTGAGTTTCAAAGTTCAAAGGTTGGGTCTGGTTTGAGAACTTGTCAATATGTAAAAGCTTGAGAGAAGAAATTTTATATCCTCAATTTTTTTTTTGTCATTTTCACATATACTTATGAGAGAAGAAATTTCTTGGGTTCTACATTTTTAAAATGGCTATATAAACATTATCCTTTAAGACTAAAAATTTACAATAATACTTTATATATATGTCCCTGTTAAATTCTATTTAAAGGACTTTTATGACTTTTGACATTATTCTAATTCCTTTTTGGTCTTCAAATTTCACTTTAACTTCTACCTAAGAGCTTCCATAATGATTGTAGTTGCATATAGGTTAAACTTAAAATCATGCTTGATATCCAGTGAATTTTTGTGAAAATTTATAATTCAAAATTCTATTGCATATGCTTTAGTTGAGAATTTTTTTTCCTCTCCAGCGTCAACGGTCACAAGCACGTGCGCACAGGCACAACCCAACACAAGAAAGAAAGAAAGGAAAATATAATGTGAATGCATGCGTCTGGCCCAACTGGGTATACAACAGCACATAGAGGAGTGCTAGCAAGTAAGCTACAATCGTTAGCTTCACTCACTAGTACAGTCGCTAGCCTCTTATGTCAAAACATAGCATCTCAGAATCCTTAACCCGATAGTATTATTACCCTCAAATTAGTATTATCTTTCATAATTTTAAACTTTAATTAGTATTATCGACCTATGCACGAACACATTATTAATAATTGTTAATTCATAGACTCGATAATACAGATTTTACGAATTTACTTTTTCTCCCTTGGATAACCTACTTTACTTCTTTGTATCTGCAATGTCCACCTTCTCATGTTTTGCCGTTTACTTTTTCTCCATGTCTTGCCGGGTCCACCTTCTCATGTTTTGCCGTTTACTTTTTCTCCATGTCTTGCCGGTTTTGTCCGTGTTAATTTGTACGTATTCCCTTGTTTTCACCTGGAGAGCCAGTGCAACAAGGGAATCTGCAATTCTACACTCACATATTATTATTTATTTGGTTGACATTTGATTTGACTAGTCATGAAAATCACGACCCTCAGATCTCATCTTTATTATATGGGTCCTGTTAACGTGTGTCATCGATAAGGTTATTTTCGAAGGAATCCTTCAAATCAGCTGAATTTTTGTAGATATAATATTACCATTATTTATAAGATGTCCACAAAAAATCAACTCAATCAGATATATCTAACCTTTCAAGCAAATTATTTTAAATGTCACCCGTTCATTCGTACTATTAAAATCTAAATTAAGTGTGGGTGCTAGAGGTCTCCAATTGAACTGATTTTTTTAAATATGATCCAAATAGTATAAATAACACATATATAAAAAAATCATCCCATTTGGACACCCTTAAGAAACTAAACAAAACACAAAATCTAAAAGCTTATCATGGTAACAAAATCCTTATTATATAGTCGTCTTCAACAAAAAAAATAAAAAACAAAAGCACTTTGAAAAATGAACTAAAATGAACAGAACTCCTCTTCTCGTCAACCGGCGTCTGGCCTTTTGAAAAATGAACTAAAATACCCATGTCCTAAATATTGTGGTCTAATAAGTAACAAGAGTTTACATGATTGAATCTGTTAACCAACCTAACAAGTTTAAGTAATATTATTTTCACTTTAAACTTTTTTTGTTGTCGCATAAATGATTTTTAATATACACACAGCGCCCGTGCAGACAACTAGTTCGTACTATAGATGACAAGTTGGTATACAATATGAAGTCAAAAGAAAAATATAGATGCAACAATAATCTATTTTCTATTGTGTAAGAAGCTAATAAGACCTCATGTACTTAATTAAGTCAATAAGTTACTTGTTATAGATTCTTAAAAAAAAAAAAAAAAATACAATTTCTAAGTGTTATCCCCTCAACTTGCTCGAGTAATAAGTCAGCTTCTTGTTATTGTTTTATGAATTACGTTTAAAATGCGCGTTATGAAATGGCATGAACATGTGCATGACAGTGAAATGGATGCATAATACATCTATGAGGCAGAAAAATAACTAACAAAACAACTCATGCAAACAGGAAAAAAATGAAAACCCATCACTGTTCACATTTAAACAAAGCTAAATAGTTAGTGAGTGATCCATACATACACTGATACATAGTTATACATACCTACGTGGCTACGTACATTCATACATGTATGCATACACACACATACATACATACATACATACATACATAACATACTACATACATACCTATGTATGAACGTATACCTACTTACGTACTAGGTAGCACCAAAATGGTATACACCCAAAAGTTTAAATTTGGGGGAGTTGCAATATCCTGATTCAAGAAACAACTATGACTCATTAGTTACTAATGCCTAAACAGGTCTCTTAACTCAGTATGACTCAGGCTCTGGTTTTATGTCACCCTAGATACAGTTTTATGTCACCCCGTACCAGACCCAGAATGCAGTAGAGACTTGTTCTTGATATCTGCTAATCCAAGACTAGAATAGAACCTGATCCAACTCAGTTAGCAGAATACGACATAACCCAATCTGGGGTTGACTCAAGCTATTCATGAACTAAGTCGGGGTGTCTCGCAGTGTCTCCAGCTTGAATCATCACTCGTCAGATGACTCAGATCAAGTTAGCTCAATTTGACGATTAGATTGAGACCCAACAAATTACAGTTACATTTCAATACACATTTCATTACACATACAAAGAAACACATTCATTTGCGACACCATGTATGTACACAAATGCCTGGTAATCTACATTCATTTTCTCTCTCTTCTCTGTGATTGAAAAAAGACAAAAGGAAAATAAAGAAACAGATACATACTCGTTTGTTAGATGAAAGGAAATATGAGATACTCAGAGTAGAAGAGATTCCAAATAAACCGATAGAATCCTGATATGGCTTCCTGCAAAAATGCAATTAATATAATGGTATTTATTAGGCAGAAGATAATAGGGGCGCTTTATATTTACCATTTATGTGATTAAGTTAAATTTTACTTGGTGCAGTCGAGGGAAAGCTGTGTAATATTGAATCATTAAGGGGAAGCTGTGTAATCCCCACGTTTCATGTTTCCCAATAATAAGGGAAAAGTCTATTCCTTGTGCTGTATCCTAATAGGGTCTTATTCGCCGTAATCTCTTTTCTTCTCTCTTCTGCTTTTCTCCTTCTCTATTCTTATTCTTTTCCTATTTTCTAGGGTTAGTTACATCTACCTAGAATCAATTCAAGTAAAGAGAAAGAAATGAGAATCTCCAATCTGAAAGGAGGAAACTGACAATTAAACGTAGTTTTCAGTAAGACCTTCAACAATGCAATTCCATTTATCAATCCAGCCTCATCTGGCTCTGGCACCTTGACACAATCTATAAAGAAAAGTGGAGCACATTTTCCTTGTATCCTCAGAGAGGTGATTTTTGCTTTTAGAAGGATTGGCGACAGCTTTCGTCAACATTCAGCTATGCTAACTTACACCCAATAAACTATCAGATTGGGTAGTAGGCATTTTAGCCAACCAATTGTAACTGAAATGTCCCCCTCTCAAGCTTAATTCAGCATGACATCTATTATAATCAAATTTCCATCCTAAAAAGCATGCATCTACGACAAAACCTAAAGAAAAAGATGAGGGTCAACTTCTAGGAAAAGCTACCGACACTATTTCATGTCAGATGAAGTTAGTTACCTTGGTGTAATTCGCTTGCTCTAATAACCAGGCCTGCCATTAAATTAGAATGCTAAATTAGATGAATACAAAGAAAAAAACAATAAAGCAAAGAAGATCCCATAAAAAATTATCACAAAAACTTTAGAAAGAAACAAAAAACAAAAAGAAAGTGTACCAGGCCAAGTTTTTCATCGGTAATAGTGTACCAGGCCATCATCATATTGTAATAAAATTAAACATAAAATACTTGGAAAAACAAAATGAAAGCACTTTTTAGTCGCTAATCAACTAAATCCAATTTATTTACAATATAGGAGCAGCTTGCTACACTGCAAATATTTTGTTCCATGCCATACTTCTGCCCTATGCCAAATTGCTAAATATGTTTGAGACATCTATGCATCAAATAGTTCGTCTCAAGCCCTTTTTCGATGGCCTTGTTGCCTCAGAGATTTTAGTGGTTCTCTAACAAAAGGGAGGTGAGATAGCCTTTTGCTTTTCTTGAGTCTATGAATGCGGCTCTTTATTGAAGGTTAAAACATAGGCTTCTCACCTAACATGACTTCCTCAATAGAAGAGGACACAAAAAAAGAAGATATTTCCTCTCCTTTAATGAATAGGTTTCAGGCAACTGATGAAATTTCTCATATCCAGCCAAAAGCCAACATGCTTATTAAATCAAGAAACGAGAGTTGGCTTTTCATATTTAGAGGTTTGCTAAGTCTGCCAAAGCACTGAACTACAAAATCAATCTGCTGTGATTTTGGTATTTTATTCCACAGAACAAATCAATTCAAAGTAACAAGAGCAGAACTCATTTGACTTCTGTTTGCATACATTCTTTTCTTTTCTTTCCTTCTTTTTCTTTTTCTTTTCTGATCAGTTGTTAGAGGCAATGTTTTAAAAGGCATTTATGCCTTGAGGCCCATTTATGGTGAGGTTTCTTCAATATGTTCCAAGGCTTACTAAGAAAGCGCAACACTCTTGAAGCATATATCTCATCCACTTGGGGTCTGAAGTAGCCATATGCCATTTACACATTTTTTTATCACATCATGTTGGAGGTATTGCATCTCACATTCATACCCTGATGGTTAAAATATTACATAGACATGCCTACAAAAGCCCATTCATTTCCTTTTCTTGCCTTTCCCTCCAACCTTTGGTTAAACAAAATAAACTACTCTCGTTAAATTTAAGCAACAAATTTTTTTTATCTTATTTACTGACTTTAACTTCTTTTTTTCATTTAAGAGGTGCAGAATTGAGGCATATTCCTCAGGCCTCATGCCATTCAAGTGCCTCTCTGCATGCCTTTGTGTTTAAAAACATAGATTGAGGTAAACAGTCTAATTCACCCCATCGTCGATTACTATTAAGAATTTAAGATACATATTAGATGCCAAGTAAAAGAATAAAAGCTACGTTATGCGTAAGGTGTCGAGAAGGGTAATAGGTCTTAAATGAAATACCTGGAAAATCAAACCCATGGCTAAAATGGTATGCAAAGGTATCATCAAGACCCTCCTGAAGGCCTGCAAAATGCAGATGTAAATTTGATGTTCAGGATTTTCTCGATGGAAACATAGTCTATTTCCACCAAAGGCTGGCTGGGTGTGATTATTGAAACCAAGCAACAAGGTTAGATAGTGATCGGGAACTCTAAGACATCAAACAAGTGCCTTTACCTGAGGCATGTAAATTGCAGCAAATATAGCACCAAGATAGTTTGCAAGCAATAGCCCAGAACCAAGTAATGCAATATTTCTAACTCCGAGCTTTGTTGCAAAGGTTGATATCTGAAACCTACATAATCAGTTTAGCAAATGCACATTAGAGTAACATATATTCAAAACTCAGATGCATATAAAGTTAAAGGGGCCCTTTCACACTTGGGACAAGACTTACATCAACATTTAAGCAGTTTCATTGTAGAACTAATGAGACAACTTTAAATTAAATTTGTACTAACATCCTTATCATCAATATTTGGTTATATATTGTGTGCCCAGAAATTATAACACGTTATATAGGAACCAAGAGAGGGATAGATGTCTGGAGGATGTCGACACATATGTGATGAGACATCATGTGATAACATGAGTCATCACATATGTTCGGTGGGGACAGCCACCTCTAGCTTTATAACACTCCCCCTTGGATGTCCACCATTCTAAGGTAATTGCCTCGTTAAAAACCTTGCCAGGAAAAACCCAGAGGGACAAAAAAAAACCTGGGCTAAGGGAAAAAGAGTACAATGACTTAGAAGAGTGCTGGACTCGCATAAGCTGCCTTATTAAAAACTCTGACAAGGAAAATAATACAAGAGAAGTAGTACAATTGGTATGAACAAACTCATTCCCCAATTGTATAGCAAAACTCTAATTAGTGTGAACATGCTCACCCCCCAATTAGTTTGCTTACATCCTCTCCTTCTAGATCAAGAAATATATCGGACAACTCCAGGTGGGTATCATCAGTGGGAACACCATTACAAATATAATTTGTCTCGGCACCAGTTTTGGCTTTCTTACATGAAGCCTGATACAAATCGACTAGATGCTCGGCCGTATAACAATTACGCGCCAGGTGTCCTTTCATGCCACAACGATAGCAGGTTACATCTCTAGGGGGTTTATTCCAACCTCTCCCTTTTCCTTGCTTCGTTTCGCCTCTATCCCTCTCTTGGGGATCACCGTTATCCCTCTTCTGGGGATTCTGTGTAGCATGATCTGTATAATTCCACTTCCAAGAATTATTCCGTCGATAGCGTCTACCGCGCCTACCTTTATAACCAGGTCGTCCACGTCCCTGTCCTGAAGCAGTCGCTACATAAGCTTCAGGTACAGACGTAGAACCAGTAGGACGAGCCCCATGGTTCAATAACAACAATTCATTATTTTTCTCAGCAACTAGAAGGCAGGAGATCAACTCAGAATATTTTTGAAACCTACGCTCTCTATATTGCTGCTGTAACAGCACATTAGAGGCGTGGAAAGTGCTGAAGGTTTTCTCCAGCAGCTGTGCATCAGTAACAGTATCACCACACAGTCTCAGCTGCGAAGTTATTCTGAATAAAGCCGAATTATATTCTGTTACTGATTTGAAGTCCTGCAACCGTAGGTTCCTCCAATCATTCAAAGCACCAGGATGTATGACCATCGACAAGTGGCCAAATCGATCCTTTAAACAGTTCCAGAGGACTAACGGATCTTTCACCGTCAAATATTCAGATTTAAGTCCCTCATGGATGTGGTGCCGAATGAAAATAGTGGCAGCAACAACACGACTCTCTATGGTCGGCTGATTACCTTCCCGGATAGTATCTCCGAGTTGCTTAGACGCGAGATGGAGTTCCATATCCAGGACCCAGGAAAGATAGTTGTTTCCAGTGATATCTAAAGCAACAAACTCAAGCTTCGTTAAATTCGACATTGAAAATAAGACAACACAAGTATACCTTTCTGATTTTGTGAGATGCCCAGAAGCTTCGGGTTGATCACAAAATGTCGAGGTCTCGATCTTGAAAGTGGTAGAGACTCGTGCTGATAACGTGTTATAATTTCTGGGCACACAATATATAACAAGAGAGAAGAGCAAGAGAATATCTCTATCACTAAAAACTCATTCGTACAATGTGTTATAATTTCTGGGCACACAATATATAACAAGAGAGAAGAGCAAGAGAATATCTCTATCACTAAAAACTCATTCGTAAATGTTATAATTTCTGGGCACACAATATATAACAAGAGAGAAGAGCAAGAGAATATCTCTATCACTAAAAACTCATTCGTACAATGTGTTATAATTTCTGGGCACACAATATATAACAAGAGAGAAGAGCAAGAGAATATCTCTATCACTAAAAACTCATTCGTAAAATGTGTTATAATTTCTGGGCACACAATATATAACAAGAGAGAAGAGCAAGAGAATATCTCTATCACTAAAAACTCATTCGTAAAATGTGTTATAATTTCTGGGCACACAATATATAACAAGAGAGAAGAGCAAGAGAATATCTCTACCACTAAAAACTCATTCGTACAATGTGTTATAATTTCTGTTTTTACAACATCTCTCTTTTTCTCACCGAACAAAAGGGTTCAAACCTATATATATATATAGGAACCAAAAGAGGGATAGAGGTCTGGAGGATGTCGACACATATGTGATGAGACATCATGTGATAACATGAGTCATCACATATGTTCGGTGGGGAGAACCACCTCTAGACATCATGTGATAACATGAGCAATTACCTTAGAATGGTGGACATCCAAGGGGGGAGTGTTATAAAGCTAGAGGTGGCTGTCCCCACCGAACATATGTGATGACTCATGTTATCACATGATGTCTCATCACATATGTGTCGACATCCTCCAGACCTCTATCCCTCTTTTGGTTCCTATATATATATATATAGGTTTGAACCCTTTTGTTCGGTGAGAAAAAGAGAGATGTTGTAAAAACAGAAATTATAACACATTGTACGAATGAGTTTTTAGTGATAGATATTCTCTTGCTCTTCTCTCTTGTTATATATTGTGTGCCCAGAAATTATAACACGGACATCAGAATCTTCCTGTTCTGTAATGAATGTCCCTGCGTGTTTTGAATTATTCTACTCATCATGGTAGAACCTGGGTGACCAAGTCGGTCATGCCAAAGCATAAACGCTTTCCGGTCATTGAACTTCTGGTTCAAGACGGCATAAGATTCAACTCTTCTTATTATCATATGATACAAACCAGAGGAGAGAGCTGGGAGCTTCTCTAATATGGTGTGAGACAGTGGAGGTAATACACAAGTATTCCATATCATGCTCATTCACTGTCTAAAGGTGGTATCTATTACGACGTATGTCTTTAAAGCTCAACAGATCTCTCCTGGATCTGGAGGAATACAAAGCATCGTCAATATCAAGTATTGTACCACCCGGGAGCATAATACTAGCTCTACCAGAGCCCTCAATCAAACTGGTCGTACCAGTGATAGTAGTCACGCAAGCCTTGAACATACTCAAGCTCGTGAAAAATTTACTATCACGGAGGATTGTATAGGTCGTAGCACTGTCTGCTAGACAAACATCTTCGCCATATTGGCTTTGTTTGGATATGTCTCTGCTTGGACCAATATCTCGGGATATGCCTCTGCTTGGGTCCATATCCTTTCAAAATAAAGCAGGCACTCGGCAGCTACTGCTGCTCTGTAGAACTGAAGAGAAGAAGAAGAGAAGGGGGAAAAAAAAGGAGAAGCAGAGACTTCGATAGTCTCGAAGTTGAAAGGAAGAAGAAGAAGAAGAGGAAGAAGGAAAAAAAAAAACGTACCTGAACCCATGATTGAACCCTAGCTTCCCTCCCTTTGCATGTTTCTTCTCCTTCTCGATAGATTTAAGGGATTTTTTTTTTTAAAAAAATTTTCTTTAAAGAGAGGTATGGACCGAGTCACTAACGAGTGACTCGCCGATTCAAGACGATTCAAAACTCCCCCGAGTCACATCAAAATCGCCGAGTTACTCGGTTGGAGGTGGGATCGGTGGGGGCTCGGCTCGGCCTAGTCCCAAGCCCCGAGTTACTCGCGAGTAACTCGGCGAGTCTGGCCGAGTCCAACTACTTACATAAAAATAATGTGGTGATGGATTTAAAAGAACACCCGACTAAGGAAGATGAAATACAAGGTAAGGCAGTGTGAACTCGAAAGACCACTTTTGTGATCTTTGAAACAACCATGCCATTATAGTATACCAACCTTTTGCACATCCATGCAATGGAAACCCTAAGAGATACAGACTGAGAAGGATGACTGACAGATAGTTAAGAGAAGGGCACTTCTTGGAATAAGATAATATTAAGGTTTCTTAGTTCACCTCATGGATGAGAAAGAAATCAGAGTTTGAGGCTTCTGGTTTGGTACAGAAAGTAGATACTAGCACTATTAGGACCCTCAGAGCATAAGCACTTTATAATTAACTAACATTTGATTTAGGTTAAAGTTGGGAGATTCTATTAAATTACAAAAATAAAATTGAATAAAGAAGAGAATTGTTAAGGATTTACATTCGAAATAAGATATCTATGAGTAAGACTCTTGGGATTTCTGTAACGATATTCTTGGACCACAATGGCCAAATCGTTCATTATCTTGCCACATGGATGAGAGAGAAAACCCTGTTAAAGCTACTGCATTTCATATGTCATATATCTAATAGATGGGAGATAGCATTATCATCATGCTTGTTTTATCATCCTGTAGACTGTAGCACAATTCCACAATAGTTGTGAAACAGTTCTCCAAATGGTTATTCATTGGGAAATTTACAAAGTTTCCCGCTGAATTTTATGGAGTTTAAATAGTAATGAACTGTTAACAATGAAGGCAGAATCCATTAGGAAAAAGAGCTACCATGATGCGCATCCAAATTTAAATTGATCCCATTACTTACTTGCGATCTCCCTCTACATCTGGCAGATCTTTTGTTATCGCAATGACCAGTGCAAACACTGTCACAAAGGTTGTGATGAAAGCAACAGGCGAGCTGCAAGAAGATACAAGTTATGTGGGTATAGTCCAAATAAATGTGCATGTAATATGTCACTGGGATTTATCTAATTGACCTACAATATTGAGTGAATGATAAATAGTAAGTCACCTCCACTCAAATGTAAGTCCCAGTGCAGCTCTAGTGGCATAATATACACCAAAGTTGAGAAGAAAACCGCGTACCTGAAAATTTAATTTTTCATTGTATTGATAAAACTATAGACCTGACCAAGCATTGCAGACAAACACACAGAAATTTGAAACTTAGCACGGATGAAACACAGTGAAGATAAAAAAAAAAATAGGAGTGCTGCCAAGGGTAAGACAAGTCAGACGTTACAAGCATGAAGGGACTCTATTTACAATCTTAACTTTACTGAAGGTATCAATCTCTAGCACCCTCAGTAGACTCCAATGCAAATTCGCTAGCATTAAGGTAAACCCCAGAGAGGTGGAATGGTCTTACTTTTGTGCTTGATTGAGATAAAGAACCCAGGGAAATGATGTTTGAAGCAACTATCCAAAAGAACTTTTGCTCATCGATATGAACAAATAAGCTAAGTTAAATAATTTTTAATGCTTAGATAAGTTGAAAATAAGAAGTTTTACGCAGCAAAAATCTTTTTACAAGTTACACAAGTACGTGATAAAACATTATTTTAGTTAATAAAATAGAAAAGTCCACCTTATGTATGGTTTTAGTAAGGTGAGAAACCAATACTTATCATTCTTTTTATCAGCAAAACAAAATTTATCAGAGACAAAAACTAAGAATACAGAAGGAGAAGAAGAGATAAAAGCTTCCAATATAGGGGCCTAAAAGAGACACCCCGAGAAGAAGAAAAAAATTAAAAATAAAGGAGAATAAAACGACAAAAAGACTACAAAGATTAAAATTCCAAGAGAAAGCAAACTCGTTGAAGCAAGACTCAAAGAAAAGGGGATGCAATGAAGCCCAGCTGAAGATCAGACCTTTGCTTTTCAGCACCAATTTATCCGAATCAAGGGCGACATTGTTAAAAATGTGACTAGTCCTCCCTTTCCAAATACTTCATAAAACCAATACATATCAAAAGACAGATCTCAATGTCTTAACTATTCCAATGTTGAATTCAGTGTCTTGACGAACCAAGTGTTGGGAAAGGTGTCGCAAGAGTCTAACTTGGCGACTCATGCAACTACTGGATTTGGACTCCTTAGAATCTAGGTAACAAAATTTAAAATCCCATTTTCTTATAATATAATGTATTTTAAGTTGAGTTATGACAGCTAAATCCTAAATGAAAACTATATATGCTAAAATTCAAGAAAATAATCATCATTATTCAAATAGGACGTGATTCGTTACCTCATTTTTATTCTTAGCAAAAATAATGATCTATACTATCATTGCTAGTTAATGGCTTATCTAGTTTCTGTGGTTTAAATTCAAGATTCTTAGTTCCTCACAAAGGAATGGTCAACCTTTTAAGAGTTCAGTGCCAAAGCATTTTCCGTTTTTTGGCCACTATACGATAAGTTTTCTTGTTTATTTTTTGGTTTTGATCCATTATAGAAATTTTGTTACATAAATCTTCAGCCTTCAGGGTTAATTATTCACATTGATGGTAAACTGGAGGGCTATACTGAAGAAAGATTGGGAAAAAAATTTTAGGAAATAAATTGTATGTTTGACCCATAATATGTGACTACATAGTCAAGGCCAAGAGGCCAAGAGGCTCAAGACCATGAGCCTCCCCTTGAGGCGTAACATCAAGTGCCTCAATGTTGGAGTTTAAACTTTGCACATAACCATGATACCAACTTAAAAGAAATTGATATTTGAGACATTTAAGTATTGTTAACAACCACTTACTCTAAAAGCTCGAACTGTTAAAGGGACGAGTAATGATACATATAAAAAGGATCTATGGTCTAACAAGAAGTCATATTGATGAAAAGAAAATACCATAGGAAAAACTATGAGCCAGTTTATGTATTTTAAGAAAGGAAAAACATATAAATTAGTAAGAAAAATGAACTTACTGTAGCAATAATAAGAAAGGCTGCAACAGGATATCTCTTCAACCTAAATGGAGGAACGGAATATATGGTGCCAAGAAAAAGACCGAGAGAGTAAAGAGAAGTAATAAATGGACCAAAATTGAACCCAACAGTCAAAAGGCCAGCAACGGCAAAAAATAACACCAAAAACCACGCTGACTGAACTGAAAGGTCCCCTGCAGCTATTGGTAAATAAGGCTTGTTTACCCTGTGAATAACAGAAAAGTAGCAGAACTTCAAACAAGGACATACTAAAGTGTCAACTGATACATTATAAACAAAAAAGTAATAAGGAAACCTGCATGATTAAGTGTTTAGACTTACTTATCAATTCCAATATCATAAATCTGATTAATGCCCACTATATAACCATTCCCGCATATAAGAGCAAAAAGTCCACATAATGCCTTCAACACCAACGACCACTTTATTAGGTTTGAATTTTCTATCAAGGCTCTTGCTACCAAAGCACTGTAAGCAGAGCAAAAATATGAACTTCTATAAAAGAGACCTACAATGAGCCATAAGCAAGCTACAAAAGGTTCAATAGATCAATTATTATTAAGGAATTAGTTTGGCGATTACTTACAAAGATCCCAGTGCAGTCCCACGAATTGTATGAGGCCTTAGAAATCTCCAGAATGCATCTTTAAACTCTGAAACTTTATTCAATACAGAATCAGATCCAGCAGCCTCAACTTCACTGCAGCCCTGCCCAGTGTCGAGTCACATGAACTTTACCAAATCAAATAGCTAACTAGGAAATCAGGCATGCCAAACCCAATCAAAATCCAACTTACAACGATCTAGTTGATTCAATGAATTCAATCGATCAAGATTTGTTGGTTATCTTCCAAAAAAGAACAAAGAAGAAATCTGTTTTTTAAAAAATAAAGAGGAGAAATGTTTACACGTGAGCTACGAATAAGGAGTTGAGGCACTATAAAATACTTTCCTCAAAATGTCAGATAGAAGATGAAATGCATAAAGGAATCTTGAAGAAAATTGTATGATGTTTGAGCTGTTTGTTGGTTTGGATCCTACTATGAGAACACACACATACGCAAATCACTTTCATCCTGGATTATTCCTTAAACTTTGTAAAGTGCCGTTTTCATTCACTAAAGAATGTGTGAAGAAAGAAGCAGAGACTATAGAAAATGACTCCTGATTATGAAATTTGTCTATCTACATAGTCCATAGCCATACAAAGTCAGTACACTTGTTGACACTACCTCTTTGGAATATCCGATATATGCCACATACATTTATAAGGAAGTCAGAAACTAACGACCATAATTAAAAAGAAAAATAAAGATAAAATAAAAAACTTTAACAATCCAGCAAATATTGAGGACTATTGGCAGACAAACAATGCAAATCTTAACGGTGTTTCATCTCTCAGTGAAAGATTTTGATGAAAGTAATTTTTATTGATAAGTAGTTCAATCGATTATATTGACCCAATGTTGGGTTTATAGAAGGGGGATAATGCCATATAGTTTCATGGCAGTCCAGAGAAGTGGAGGACCAAATGATGTTTTACAATCTTATTGTTCGAATTTTAGAGTTAAACCGTTATAACTTTGACTTCATCCATACCAAGAACCCCAACAAAAATTTCAGCAGCAATTGAAATACAGCAAACAATCAGAAGAATTCTTAGAAACCAAACACACCCGGATGGAGTAACATATCAAAATGTGCAGAATTGTAACATTTAACCTTAGAAACCTCTCTAAAAGACCCAATTCTATCCACTTGAATTTATGTACATAAACACAACAGTAAGGAATTAAAACACAGATTTTTTCGAATAATTCTTGGAAAACAAACATACCCAGATTGAAAAACGCCTTGAATGTCTGATTGGAACAGCTCTGCTACAGCTTCTGCAGTGAGAGAATCCAAAGGTGGATGAATAATTCGTGGAGCTTTTTAACAAAAAATGGGTAGATTTGGAGGAGGGTTTAGTGGGTAGATTTTGATGATGAGGTGTGGTTCTACAATGGGGAAGAACAACAGTTGAAGTTCGAAAAGAACAAGAAGGAGAGCTCAAACAGAGATCCATGAAGAGGAAGCAAGTAACACAAGTAGTGTGTATCTAACTCTACTCTTTAATCTAAGGAGAGAGAGAGCGAATCACACTTTTCCTTAGTCGCCATGTTCCATGTTGTTTTCAGTGGAACTTATCAAAAAAAAAAATGTTGTTTTCAGTGGATGGATGATAAAACATGAGCCTCAAAACAGGAGTAGTGATCTTGTAGTTGTAGAGCTAATTCTATCGAGTAAACTCGTAGGGCCCCACCTCGGTTTAGAGTTGCATACCATGGGAATTGATATTTCAGCCCACCTATTTACTAATTCAGCCCACCTTACTAGTCGGATATTCGACTCTGCAAACTCGACAATACAGAATGGCTTAACCGACTTATCATTTTGTGAAATTCGTTTCCCCGAGCCTACAAAACCAACGAATAAATGGGCTGATTTAGTAAAAAGGTGGGATGAAATATCTGTCGCCTACATACGATGATATAAATTAGCAATTGGAGCTTCAGGAAAAGCGATTACTTGCACCCCAATTTTTATTCTTTAACACCCTATTTTTCTTACACTTCAGTGGTGTTTGTTATTTTAGGCATTTGAATCTGACTCATGTGAATCTTATTTGTTTGAAATTTACTTGTTTGAATACTTTGACCTGTGGGTTCAATCAAACTTTTAAAGTGAATTTTCAACCAAAAATTGAGCTGAATTTGATATGACGCTAGACTCAATGCACAATCCAGATGAATTTATTTTAAAAATAATAAGCTTCAAGAACTTGCAAAATACACGGTAACTATGTGAGATATTCACATGAATCAAATTCAGGTGCCTAAAACAAACACCACCTCTCGGCCTACACTAGCCTGTAGGGCTCACACATATATGATCCGAGGCTAATCTCATCACTATGTAAATCATCCTCATGAGATCGCTCTCAAATTTTTGACACTACTAAAAGTAAAAAACTTTTACACGGATAAAAAGGTTTAATGCCATATGTTGGATGATATACATGGTGAGAAGATCATAATATCATATCATAAAAATCAACTATTGGATCATCTATATGCAAGAGTGTCAATGCGAATGAAGTGAAAGAATAAGTGGATTATTATAGGATTAACATCACGCATCCTCTATCCAAGATATCAAGCCACGATCATACAAGGATCTCCAAGGATAACAGCAAAGATCTCCAGCGATATACACAAAGATCTCAAAAGGATAACCAATACACTTTCCTATTAACCTAGGTTTCCTAATACTTGTACTTTCCTTATCCTAGGAATCTTAGGGTATAAGTCTCTTCACTCTATAAATAAGAGTGTAATTTATATAATTGATCATCAAGTTGTAATTATCATCAACCGATCAATGAATATATAGTCTGTTGGCTTTTTCCGTGGATGTAGGTCGAACGTCAAGACCGAACCACGCTAAATTCCTTGTGTCTTATTTTCATCTCTATTTATTTTATATTTCAGATTTCTCCCAATCTAAAATTTAAGATGGTATTAGAGCCTTAGTGCTCAACGATGCTGTTTCTCGATTTCCTCCATGAAATTTAAGATAAATAAAGATCCTTATTTATCTTTATTTTATATTTTAAATTTCTAAATAAGTAACCGAGGGAAGTAAAGATCTTTGACATAAAGCGTGAAGAGACTTCTGATTAGAACAAATATTGAAAGGAATATGGAATAGATGAGGATATGGTGGCTCATCAGATCATAGGAGATTGATGGGATGTCAGATTAGATAGGTATGAAGAAAGATAGTAACCTATCCAACGAACGTCCATGTAAGATTGTGATATGAGATATTACCAAAATTGTTTTGGTGATCAACGGACTGTGTTATTTTCCCTCCATCCACACAGTTCTCTTACGGATTAGATTTAGATTCGTCCAATATTGTCACTAAGGAATCAAGATTTTGTTAGACCATTTTTATCTCTTCACGTTTAGATCCGCTCTGATCTGTTCTTATGATCACATCCCCACTACTATTTGATGTATCTAGTACACATGTATTAGATTTTTATTACATTTGAGGAAATCAAACTCAATCATGCCTCATTTTTATCGAGGAAATCAAACTCGATCTCACTCCAGTCCTCTCGATTTTGTACTATCTTGTTTCATGACACTTGTGCAATGAAGGTGGATGAATATATGTGTTTTTCAGCATGAATTTATGATATCATAGGGATGTGTTTTCTGCCTTGTGATGTGCTTCATCGACAACTAAATTACTTGAATGATCCCTATTCTTTCGATCGTATGGTTCCTATTGGTTTTTTTGTGTGCGCTTTCTAAAAGCCCACATCATTTTGCTTCAGGACTATTCGATTTTGGCTTATTTTATTAGTTACAGTCCATTAAAATTAATGGATCTTATCTACTCTTCAGCTTCCTCCTTTATCTCACAAATCTTTGTGAATCTCTCATTTTATTGAATATCAAATTTTTTGATATATAATTTCCCTTTAGATTACTCGTTTGAAATCTGATATTTTTTAAATTTGATCTAGTTTGGATTCTCAAACTAATTTTCGATTTCAACCTCTTAATTGAAATCTCTTTGAAGTGATTCTTTTGATCAAATCATTTTTGAATCTAATCTGTCCTACCAAGATTCAAGATTTAATTTTAATTTTTTATTTTTTGGAGTCTTTCTGTGAAACCCCGTTAATAAAAAAAATAATAATAATAAAAATAAAAGCAGGCAAAAAAAGGAACTTTTAGCTAGGTTTGGGGGACACGGGCTGGCCTGACCCGCGACCCAGCCCGTGACCCAAAATCCAAACCATCACCACCCTTTCCCCCAATCAGCAGCCTTGCTGAGAAGAAAAAAAAAACAAGAAAGAAAGAAAGAAAAGAAGAAGAGAGAGGCTGTGAGAGAGCTCGACAGAGAGCTGAGAGAGAGAGGCGTGAGAGACTAAGAGAGAGAGATAGACCGAGAGAGAGAGAGAGAGAGACTGAGAGAGAGAGGCTGAGAAAGAAGGAGGAAGAAGGAGAAGAAAGAAGAAGAAGAAAGAAGAAGAAGAAGGAAGGAAAAGAAGGGGAACTCAACCCCATTCTTCTCCCTCAACCTCCAAACTCCTTGGGTAGGATTTCTAACCCATTTTACCTTCAATTTTAGCTGATTTTTCTGAGTTAATAACCTAGGGTTTTTGTTCAACATGCTTGTTAGTGTAGATCTTGGTGTTTTGGAGCTCAATGGTGGAAGAGGTGATGAGATGGGCCAATTTTTTTGTGTTAAGGTGAGAAATCAGCATCCTAATATTTTAGATCTTGTGATTTTTGTGATGTAAATTGGGGTTTTAAGAGAAAAATGAAATTTTATTATGAATTAGAAATTTTAGGTGGATAGGTTGAAGGTTTGATATGAGTTTATGGTTTTTATGATCTTGATTCCTCCATTTTTAGTGCATGCAAGTGAAAACTTGAAAATGATGAGGTTATGTGATATAAAATCCAAAGGGATCTTCCATATCCTTAGTGTTAATGGTTTCTATAAGTTAAATGAGACCTTATAGACCATTTTAGACATTTTGGGACTGTTTTGTGTAGCTAAATTTTTATGAGAATGTAATGGTAAAGATGACCATGGTTTTGGCCTTTAGTTAGTGTTTTGGAAACAATATGAAGTTGTGAGATGAAATTCAAAGATGGAATTTAATTATTTTAGATTCCAACATGGTAATTGTGATGATATAACTCTAGATTTGAAAATGCCCCTCGAGCATATAATGAAATCTCTAATTGATGATGATCTATGTGAGTAAGGAATTTAGTAGGTTATTTTTTGTACAAGCTTGGACAGATTTTTGTAATTTGAAATGGTGAGATTAACCTGATTGGGATTTAGGTGATCATGATAAACTATATATTTAAATTTGATGTTCAGCCATTTATAAGTCTTGGTGAGCTGATTTTGGGCATTTAGGGATTTGTAATTATGTTTAAAGAATGAGATTATCCTTACTTAGTTTTAAGTGATTATTTCTTAAGCTTATGGTTAAAATGAAAAGAAAGAGCTTGAAAAAATGATTCATGCTCTAGAATTTTATATGCTCATGTTTGGTAGGTAATTACACCTTGTTTGGGGATTTTGAAGATTCCAATGGAACCTTGAGTTTGGGTCTAGAAATTTGATGAAGATGGTGTATGAAATTTTGGAGATTCATATGTAATTCAGCTTGGTGATAGTGGGTAATGAATCGAAGTTATTTTAGATGGAACTATCATGTTGAAGACTATGAAGATCAATCTTAAGCTGAAGATGGGATTTATTGGATATGTTATCTTTTTGTACTATTTTAAGGAATTTTATTTCATTAAAGAGAAATAATGAAGTTCACCTTATTTGAGGCTTTAAGTGATAATCCTATCTTGTCTTTCGGTAGAAATGGGTTGATTAGAGACGTTTGAAGTAGGAGTAGTACTAATCCTACTAACTGGTGAGGTTTAGAGTAGTACTCTAAGTCGTTGGTGTTTCCTGATTTTAAATTTTTATTGTTCCTCTTCTATCTATTCGACTTTTTGGTTCTAAGTACTAGAACCTAATTTTGTCTTTTTGTTTCTTTGTCCAGCCGCTGAGCTGGGTGTAGATGACTCTCTGGGTGAGGAGGATCAGTTTCTGTACCGCTAGAGGTAGGTGGTCAATTCATCTTAATAGCACCCAAGCATTTTAATGCATGTTTCAAACTAATATGTATGTATTTTCTTTGTATACACGGCATGGCATGTGAATTATGAATAACAACGAACTTATGATATGAAGAAAGCATTGAGAAACTGATTTTAATATGAAAAAATGCATGCTCGATTATATATCATGTTCATAAAATATTTCTCATGGATTGTGAACTGTTGTGACATCAAATTTTCATATCATGACTTATGTGGATGAAATGATGATTATGTTTGGAAAACTATATTTTACATGTGTAGGTGAAACCGTGTTTGCTATATTGAAAATCTTTGGAAGAGATGAGAATCTGTTTTATCGAGTGTTTTCTCGATGTGAAACCTAACTTTGAAAATGTGACAAAAAGGAATTTCTTTCGTGACCGCCTAAAGAAGGTAGTGGCGTTTCACTACCGGGCTTGATAAGGTTCACGACGACACGGAGAACCGTGTATGCCATAGGTGGACTGGTGCCTGTGTTACTTCCACTCGGATTCCCGCCCGAGCGATCTGTGTGTGTTGGCCGCCAGAGTTTCTTTCCCTTACGGGGGTGGGTGAGTTGGTTTGCCAGGTCCCACAGACTTGGGTGCGCGGGTTGGCCTGCTAAGGATCCTCACCCTTACGGGGGTGGGTGAGTTGGCTTGCCATGGTCCCGCACCCTATGGGTGAGCGAGTTGGCTAGCCAGGGATCCTCACCCTTACGAGGGTGGGTGAGTTGGCTTGCTATGGTTCCTCATCCTTGGGACCAGTTACACTTGTTGTATGTAGATTTTAAAAGAGAAGAAATTTCAAAAGGGGAATTTCTACAAAAAGGACTTTGGTTTTCAAAGAGGGTTCTTCCAAAATAGTTTTCAAACTTTAACTTAAAAGACACACAACCTATATATATATACTACTATATGTTATCACTAAGGTAAGCTTGTGAAAGGTTGGAGACTCTCTATAAGGATGGTGAATCATGCTTATTCGGACGTGGTACACCATCTGAGACTTTGCTAGGTGTTTTTGTCTTCAGGGCGGTATGGGACGTCAGGGAGACAAGTACATCTAGGGAAGTCTGGGAAGTCACGATTATTTCCTGGTAAACCATGTTTGTTAGTGGTGTTAAGTAACTAGTTTAGCTGAGGTTCGCATGCCTGCCCGATGGGTGTTAGACGCGGGGGAAGGTTGTCGGGGAACCTTCTCTGGAGTAGTTGGGGGCCCTTGTCTAGTCTACAGTCGTCAAATTGTGCGCACTTGGTATCTGATCTTGAAGTAATTCTGACTGGGGTAACTCGGTCATGTCCCTTGGCTATGCTAGCAGAAGTACACTACAATTGTTTGTATATGTATATGCAGGATTTTCTTTTATGTTTCAATCAACTATATGTTATGCATTGCTTTATAAATATTTCTGAAGTGTTCATCGGATTAATCGATGCATGTGATGGTATTAGGATGGTTGATCTACCTATAAGTTTCTCACCCAATTATTCTCGTGGTTTTTCAGTTGACATTTGAAGATCGAGTTAGGATCCTTAGTGGCGCTGTGACGTGGTTTACTGGGCGAGGGATCCCTTATTTTGTGGTGGATGTAGGTTTCCTTCTCTTCAGTCACAGTGGATGACTTATTACCTATGTTCTTTTACTTTGAGACTTATGTTTTATGGCTTGGTTGTGAGCCTTATGTTACTTTTATTTATATGAATGTGACTTTTACTTTTCTTGCTATATATATTTTGACAGGAAACAACAAACATAACTATACATTATATCACAAATATATCCATGTTAAGTGGAAGAATGAATATCATAGTTATTTGTAGGTGACTTAGAGGATGGTATAATTTGAGACAGTGTTCACCTGACAGGTCTTTCCTTGTCCCATGTATTTGGGATTTCAGTTGAAGAAAAAAAATAGGTTGCAATTTTGTGCATACCTCTCGCTTTTTTGCTTCCACTATGTATATTATTGTATGCATTGTGTTTATCAGGTGACAAAAGGTCCAGTTTATAGGGGAGACTCTGCCAGATTTGAGTCTCATTGTAGACTGATGATAATGTCCCGTATTTTGGGGTACAGGGCGTTACAAATGGTATCAGAGCATTGTTAGCTCTGAGTAGATCAAATAACAAGATAAAAGCCAACAAGAGTAGGAAAATATTTTAAAAGCTAAAAGCTTTAAAGAACTAAAAGTCACCAAAATATAAAAAAAAAACCTTATTACTGTACCTTGATATTTTTGTTGATTTAAATGCTTTCAATTGGTTTATGTCATTTAATGGTTTTACAAGTTTCGGTGGAGTATGAAGCTAAATACGTTAGTTCTATGACTCTTGGCAGTAAACGATGCTGAGGGGGCGGCCTAGACGACAACCGCCACCTCCACCACCGTCATCACCGCCTCATGCACCTATTCCCCCGCTGCAACGACAACCGTAACCCGCCGAACCTGGACTAGTCGGCCTTCTCCAAACGGTCAACTTGTTAGTTACTGAAGTAGCCCAATTGAGACAAGAGGTTAGAGCGAACCAAGAANCGTAACCCGCCGAACCTGGACTAGTCGGCCTTCTCCAAACGGTCAACTTGTTAGTTACTGAAGTAGCCCAATTGAGACAAGAGGTTAGAGCGAACTAAGAAGCTCCACAAGAGGTGGTACCCCCACCACCACCACCACCTCCCCAGCCTGCTCCACCTATGGTTGGGAACCCTGGGCCACATAATGATAATGCAATTCTGAAGGACTTCAAGAGTTAGGGACCCACTTCTTATGATGGAACACTGGATCCAGCAAAAGCTGAAAAGTGGATTAAGGATATTGAAAAGATATTTGACTTAATTAGATGCACAGATGAGCTGAAAGTTAGGATGGCTACTTATATGCTAGTTGACGATGCATGAGACTGGTGGAAAAGCACTTCGGAAGGAATGGGTCCAATTTCTTGGGACGAGTTTCAAAGTTTATTTTTGGATAGGTATTTTTCTGATGCAGTGAAGGAAAGGAAGTATTATGAGTTCATGGGCCTGAGGCAGGGAAGTATGACTGTGGATCAGTACGTGGCTAGGTTCACTAACTTATCTCGCTTTGCCCCTACAATCGTTGATAAGGAGGCAAACAAGATAAGGAAATTCAGGGATGGACTAAATCCTCAGCTGTACGAAAAACTCCTTGCTTTAGAATTTCACAGTTTTAATGAGATTATCAGGAAGGTTCAGATGCTAGAGAGGGGGTGTGAGGTACTTCAGAGAAGGCAAGAGATAGCCACACAGAGACAAGGAGCCAACCAGTTTCAACAACAAAACCAGTTTAGAGGGAATAAAAGGCAGAGGGTACAAGGCGAGTCATCCCAAGGGCAGAGACAACAACCCCAACAACAGAGGGCAGCACCACAGGGTAGAGCACCGTAATAACCTAATAGACCTCAAGGAAACCAAGGTCAGCAACAACCACGACCACAACAACAACCGAGAGATGATGGTAGGATTCAATGTTGGGATTGTGGGGAAAGAGGGCATGTGAAGCGGAATTGCCCTAGGGGCGATCGACAATGGACAAGCGGAGTTACTCAGGGATGCATATTTGCAATTTCGCAGGATGATGCACGAATTTCCAACGATGTGATGGAAGGTAAGATTTTGTTATATGATGCCTGAATTTGTGTTACTTGACCTTGGTTCTACTCTTCAATCATTGCTACTAAGTTAGTAAAAAACCTAAACTTACCAGTTTCAATTCATTGGGAAGATTTTGGAGCTAGCACGTCATATAGGAAAGTGTTTAGTGCCACATAAAGTCTGTAGAGACTGCGTAGTTCAAAATAGTAAGATAGGAATGAGCGAAAACTTGATATTGTTTGATATTTGGGACCTCGATCTGACTTTAGGATGGATTGGTTGTTTGCACATCATGCACACATATTTGGCTGTTATGGAAAGACAGTGACCTTTGAAGTTCCTAGACAGCCTGCAGTGAAGTTGAAGAGGGTCGAAGCATCGAATGCCTCTGAGCAAATTAGAGTTTGAACTTTGAAATGCAGTAGTTTCCCCAAATTTCGAGGACGAAATTTCTTTTAAGGGGGGATGATTGTGAAACCCCGTTAATAAAAAAAAATAATAATAAAAATAAAAGTAGGTAAAAAAAAAGAAAGGAACTTTTAGCTAGGTTTGGGGGACACGGGCTGGCCTGACCCGCGACCCAGCCCGTGACCCAAAATCCAAACCGTCACCACCCTCTCCCCCAATCAGCAACCTTGCTGAGAAGAAAAAAAACAAGAAAGAAAGAAAGAAAAAAAGAAGAGAGAGGCTGAGAGAGAGCTCGACAGAGAGCTGAGAGAGAGAGGCATGAGAGACTGAGAGAGAGACTGAAAGAAAGAGAGAGACTGAGAGAGAGAGAGACTGAGAGAGAGAGGCTAAGAGAGAGAGAGACTGAGAGAGAGCTCGACAGAGAGAGACTGAGTGAGAGACCGAGAGAGAGAGAGGCTGAGAAAGAAGGAGGAAGAAGGAGAAGAAAGAAGGAGAAGAAAGGAGAAGAAGAAGAAAAAAAGGGGGGGGACAGCAGAAAACGTGAGAAAGGAGGAAGAAGTAGAAGAAAGAAGGAGAAGAAAGAAGAAGAAGAAGGAAGGAAAAGAAGGGGAACTCAACCCCATTCTTCTCCCTCAACCTCTAAACTCCTTGGGTAAGATTTCTAACCCATTTCACCTT
>MVGT01002852.1:6696-53041 GCA_002174775.1 Macleaya cordata
GGCAACCCGAAGAACCCAAGAAACCCGGAGAACCCGAGAAACCCACTCGGGCCATGCGTGGGTAAATCTCTTATAGGTTTTGTGGGTTCTATGGGCATTCTGGGCAAATGAAGTACAGTGTGGGCATGGCATGTCCAAAGCCTCTAACCCGCCCAACCCACCTGAGTCCCACCCCTAATTGATAGGTTCAATATATAATTTTCAAACAATGTTAAAAAAAAAAGTTTTCAAATGTTATATCCATTAAAACTGGTTTCTGAATGGGTGTAATGTTAGAAACGAAGATGTTGTTTAAAAATGTATGACGTGGCTTAACCACAATGCAGAAATCTGTGAGAAAGTTTTTTAGGATGCCACGTGGCGTGGTCAGACTTCAATTATAACTAGCTTGTGTATCTCGTGCAAGGCACTGGGCTTCTTTTAAAAAAAAAAATTTGAATTTTTTGTTAGATAATTAGAAAATTTAGTTGTTTTAGATTAGGTCATATTATTTATAATGTAGGTTTTTTTAACTCACACCTAAGGGAGAAAGTTTTATTAACCCAATAATAGTAGGGGTGTCAACGGGACAGTTCCGGATCGGAACCTAGAGGTTCCAGATCCGGTCCCAGTTAACATAAAGCAGTTCCGGATCCTTTCGGTTCAGGTTTTAGAACCTCAATTAGTAGTTCCGGATCCGGTACCGCTAGGATCCGCGGGTACCCGCAGGTACCCGATACTCGTTTTAATTTTTAATTTTTATTTTTGTTCACATAAAACTTATTAAAACATTGAATTGTACTATATCGGTAAAACATTGAATTGTCCGTCGAGCTGATGTTCGAGATTACAAGTAAAACCTATTAAAACCTATTAAAACTATAGGTTTTAATAGGTTAGGTTTCATCATCATCACTATCGTCATTATATTTAATCACCTAATACCCGTTGCAAATTTGTGTGAGGAAAACCAGTTTTAACTCACCTCTAAGAGAGAGGGTTTTTATAACCCAAGTCCTCAATTAAGTTTTCTGAACTTAGGGTTGTTTGAAATTGGGATTTAATTAAGAGAGAGATGTTTTAGCTAAATAGAGATACATATCTTAAGAGAGAGGCTTTGTTGGGTGAAAATAACTATTTTTTTTGGGTGAAAATAACTATTTTTTTAATATATTGGGCCAATTGTTTATAATGTAGGTTTTTTTAACTCACCTCTAAGAGAGAGGATTTTTATAACCCAAGTCCTCAATTAAGTTTTCTGAACTTAGGGTTGTTTGAAATTGGGATTTAATTTAGAGACAGATGTTTTAGCTAAATATAGATACATATCTTAAGAGAGAGGGTTTATTGGGTGAAAATAACTATTTTTTGGGTGAAAATAACTATTTTTTTAATATATTGGGCCAATTGTTTATAATGTAGGTTTTTTTTAACTCACCTCTAAGAGAGAGGGTTTTTATAACCCAAGTCCTCAAGTAATATATATATACTAGTCAGGAAAAGCTTTTATAGATTTCGAATTGTGAAAACGGAAACTTCTTCAAGTTTTCAGACTATAAGAACGGAAACTTCTTATATATTTCAGACTATCAGAATGGAAACTTAATATATGTTTCGGATTATCAGAATGGTACTTAATATAAGTTTCGGATTATCAGAATGGAAACTTAATATAAGTTTCGGTTTACATAGTCCGAAACCCATTTAAAATAGTTAGACGAAGGTTTTTTTCAGACTAATTTTCTAAATGGGTTTTGGACCATAGAAACCGAACATACATATATATTTCGGACTATAGAAACCGTGATAATGATTTAGTTTCGGACCGCGGGAACTGAAATAATCTTTCGTTGTAGGTCGTAAAGGTTCGAAATATATAGCAAAATTTGCGACTTCCTTCGCATTTTTTTTTTTTAAAAATCATAAAAAATTAAAAAAAGGTTGTAGGATTATCTCCACACAATGGTGGTGGCGTGGTATGGTGTATTGGTGGTGGTGATAATGGTGGTGGTGTAGTGTTGGTTGTGGCAGTGGTGGTGGGGAAGATGAAAATGGTAGGGTGAATTTTAGTTTATGGGGTGGAAATAAAAGAATTTATACATATCATTTATAATATACTACAAGTTCTTTAAGCCCGTGCTACGCACGAGCAACGCTTTTAGAAAAAATTTATTTATATTATTTTTTATTTTAAATTAAATTTTTTGTTATCTAATTTGAGACAGAGTTCCTATCAAAACTACTGTAGGAAGAGTATGAAACATAGAATTTTACAATAACAAATGTCCAATTAGAGATAAAGCAACATCAATTAATTAATGACACATAACAACAACTATTGATGTGGCACTCCATATGTTGACTTTGCCACATCATAAAAGAAATATGTATATTAAATAGACATGTTATTGACATTGTCTATGTGGGGCCTACATGCTTGGAGATGATCTAACGGTGTAAAAATGATCTACTTGCCATGTAGATCATCTTCTCATAAAATCCATCATGCTCTAAAACTTCTAACCCCATCAAATGTTGGTTTGAAATTAATTGTATAAGTAGATGGCTCATAAATCATACAGTTTTTGTTTGAGATAAAAGTTTTAGAATGATATGATTTTCGAAGAGGATGATATATATGGTACGTATATATATCGATCATCCTTACAAAAATATCCCTTAGATAATCTCCATATGGTCCCTACATTGACCTTGTCAATAACATGTATATTTAAGCATGTCCAACAATCCTCACTATACATAGATAGTATAGATAAGTAGTATAAATACGTAAGAGAAAACTTATATTTTTAATATAATATATCTCTTCATTTATAATTGGGAGTGAGAAACTGTGGAGGAACTTGAAATTCTGTCTTTAATTTTTTGTAAAAAAGGAGAATTTTTTTATTATAATGATGAAAAAGAAAAATTTGATATATATTATAGATAAGTCAATAAAAATATAATAGTAATAATTATCAATCCTACAGATACGTAGGCTATTTTGTGCTAGATGATTAAAAGATTATCTTATCCTTATAAAAAATAGCTTCAGAGTCATTCTATGTGGGCCCATAATTAAATATAGTATTATAGAGAATAAATGTAATTTAAATATAATTAAAGAAAATTAATAATAATAAGACTATTTATGATGCTTTAATTAGTAAGAAGGTGTTTTAATTAGTATTTTTAATAATTTTGTCATATTAATTTGCAATGCCTACAGATAATCTGTAAATACAGATTAATTGATGAAATAGAAAAAAAAATAAATTAAAATAAAATAATTCAACTAAACAAACACATGTTCATTTTTTTTTATAAGTACAAACACCCATATAGTACTGCAACAATAAAATTTTACACATAATTTGATGATTTTTTTTTGTGAAGCTAATGGAATTCATTATTTTTTTTACTCCTTAATAATCTGTGAGGTAAATTAGAATCAAATGCTAAAAAAAAGAAAAAAAATACGCTAAATCAAAGAATGTGTAACTAAAGAAAAATATACATAAAAGTTAATATTAGGAGCACCAAGTACCAAATAAAGAAAGTATAATAGAATAATGAGTACAATACATAAAGTTACTCTCAAAGATCGAACTCTCTTACATCTCAATTTTTTAATTCATGATACATAAATTTAAAACTCACAAAAAAAAGATGAATATAAACCAAAGAAGTAAAATATGTGATAAAAAAAATAGACCATGTAAAGAAAGTATAATAAAATAAGTAGTACAATACACAAAGTTCTCTCCACAAACTCTCTTACATCTCAATTTTTTCATTCATAATACATAAATTTAAAACGGACCAAAAAAAAAATGATGAAAGTAACCAAAGAAGTAAAACATATGATAAAAAAAGAGAACAAAGAGAAAAATAAATTGATGTTTATTTCTAAAATAAATAAAAGAACTTGGCCAATGCAGACCTGCGTTGGTAGATCTCATCCCCTGTCTTCAAACTCAACTATTTATATATAGTTTTTTACAATAAACGACTATCTATCAACAAAATTGATAATTAAATGGGATATTTTAAAATAATTTAGACAAAATAGAAAAATAAAATCATACCATAACAAAAAGATGGCTTGGATGGAAGGTCTTTCAAGTTTTGTCGGATCTAAAAATAGACCAATGAAGCTTTCGATGAAAATAGATTTTCTCCAACTAATAGCTCGTCTAAATTTTAATCTTTTGTAGTGAATGAGACCTACATTGGTAGAAAAAAATTAGATTAGTAAATATAGCATAAGAAAAATAAATCTTTGTAGCTCAAAAAACAAAGTAATCTTAGCTAAAAAAAAGGTCTACTTATATGATGAACTATAAAAAGAGAGAATAACAATGTAATTTATGTGCATGAGTTACAATTCTAATTTTTAATGAGTAATTAGTGGCCAATTAAAAGGAATCAATAAAAAAGAGAGAATAAATTTTAGAGAGATAATTTAGAAAAAATTTAAGTAGATGGAGATTTTATTTGATTAGCTTAATTAACATGATAAATGACTAATTAAAAAGAATTAGGATGTTAGGAGAGAAACCTTGATTGTGACACATCAGCTTTCAAAGCCTCAATAAGTGACACATCAGCGTTAGAGGTCTCAGAGCATGACACGTGGCGTTTGAAGGAGGAGATTAGAAAAAAAATTAGATTAGCAAATAAAGCTTAAGAAAAATGAAACTTTGTAGCTCGCAAGACAAAGTAATCTTAGCTAGAAAAATATGTCAATGTAATTTATGTGCAGAGTTACAATTCTAATTTTTAATGAGTAATTAGTAGCTAATTAAAAGGAATCAATAAAAAAGAGAATAAATTCTAGAGAGATAATTTAGGAAAAATTTATGTGGATAACGATTTTATTTGATTGATTTAATTAACATGATAAATTACTAATTAAAGAGAATTAATAAGAATTAGGATGTGAGAAGGTCTCAGAGCATGACACGTGGCGTTTGAAGGAGGAGATTAGAAGAGAGGAGGGGAGGAGTTAAAAATACCATTGCGTAATAGGATGAGTTTTGTTGACAATGAGCTGACGGTGAGGATTTTTTTGACCCATGGTTTCTGCTATATATATATACAAGTTCTTTAAGCCCGTGCTATGCACGGGCAACGCTTTTAGAAAAAAAATTATTTATATTATTTTTTATTTTAAATTAAATTTTTTGTTATCTAATTTGAGATAGAGTTCCTATCAAAACTACTGTAGAAAGAGTATGAAACATAGAATTTTACAATAAAATGTCCAATTAGAGATAAAGTAACATCAATTAATTAATAAAACATAACAATAACTATTGATGTGGCATTCTATATGTTGACTTTACTACATCATAAACGAAATATATATTAAATAGACATTTTATTGATATTGTCTATGTGGGGTCTACATGCTTGGAGCTGATCTACTTACCATGCAGATCATAAAATTCATAAAATTCATCAAATGTTGGTTTAAAATTAATTGTATAAATAGATGGCTCATAAATCACACAGCTTTTGCTGGAGTTAAAAGTTTTAGAATGATATAATTTTCGGAGAGGATGATCTATATGGTACATATATATATATATATCTATCATCCTTACAAAAATATCCCTTAGATAATCTCCATATGGTCCCTACATAGACTTTGTCAATAACATGCATATTTAAGCATGTCCTACGATCCTCACTATATATAGATAGTATAGATAGGTAGTATAAATACGTAAGAGAAAATTAATATTTTAATATAATAATATAACTCTTTGTTTATATTTGGGAGTGAGAAACCGTGGGGGAACTTGAAATTCTTTCTTTAATTTTTTGTGAATAGGGGTTTTTTTTTATAATGATGCAAAAGGAGAATTTGATATATGTTATAGATAAGTCAATAAAAATATAATAATAATAATTTTTAATCTTATAGATGATTAAAAGATCATCTTATCCTCACAAAATAGCTTCAGAGTCATTCTATGTGGGCCTATAATTAAATATGGTATTATAGAGAATTAATGTAATTTAAATCTAATTAAAGAGAATTAATAAGAATAAGACTATTTATGGTGCTTTAATTGGTAAGATGGTGTATGTTAGAAGGTGCTACAATACAATTTTATGCATAATTTGATGATTTTTTTTGTGAAGGTAGTGGAATTCCTTATTTTTTTCACTCCTCAATAATATGTGAGATAAATTAGAATCAAATGCTGAAAAAAGAAAAAAATATGCTAAATTAAAGAAAAATCTACACAAAAGTTAATAGTAGGAGCACCAAGTACGAAATAAAGAAAGTGTAATAGAATAAAGAGTACAATACACAAAGTTACTCGCAAAGATCGAACTCTCTTACATCTCAATTTTTTAATTCATGATACATAAATTTAAAACTGACAAAAATAAAGATGAATGTAAACCAAAGAAGTAAAATATTTGATAAAAAATAGACTATGTAAAGAAATTGTAATATAATAAATAATACAATACACAAAGTTCTCTCCACAAACTCTCTTACATCTCAATTTTTTCATTCATTAAACATAAATTTAAAATGAACAAAAAAAAAGATGAACATAAACCAAAGAAGTAAAATATGTGATAAAGATACAGAACAAAGAGAAAAATAAATTTATATTTATTTCTAAAATAAATAAAAGAACTTGGCTAGTGCGTAAATAACTGCATGCAGACCTGCGTTGGTAAATCTCATCCCATATCTTCAAACTCAACTATTTCTGTATATTTTATACAATAAACTATTATCTATCAATAAAATTGGTAATTAAATAGGACGTTTTGAAATAATTTGGACAAAATCGAAATATAAAATCATACCATAACAAAAAGATGACTTGGGTGGAAGATCTTTCAAGTTTTGTCGGTTCTAAAAATGGATCAATGAAGCTTTCGATGTAAATGGATTTTCTCCAACAAATAGCTCGTCCAAATTTTAATCTTTTGTGGTGAATGAGACCTACATTGGTAGAAAAAAATTAGATTAGTAAATAAAGCATAAGAAAAATAAAACTTTGTAGCTTGAAAAATAAAGTAATCTTAGCTAGAAACATATGTCTATTTATATGATGAACTATAAGAAGAGAGAATAATAATGTAATTTATGTGCATGAGTTACAATTCTAATTTTTAATGCATAATTAGTGGCCAATTAAAAGAAATCAATGAAAAAGAGAGAATAAATTTTAGAGAGATAATTTAAGAGAAATTTAAGTAGATAAAGATTTTATTTGATTAGCTTAATTAACATGATAAATGATTAATTAAAGAGAATTAATGAGAATTATTATGTGAGGAGAATTTTTTAGGAGATATTTTGGGAGGAATTTAAGGAGATGAGTTTTTTTTTGGTTATCTTAATTAACATGATAAATGACTATTAAAGAGAATTAATGAGTGACACATATGGTGCTTGTGAAGGAGCTTGAAAGAGAGGAGAGGAGGAGTTAAAAGTACCATTGCGTAATAGAGTAGGTTTTTTTTACCGTGAGCTGACGGTGAGGGTTTTTTTGACCCAGGGTTTCTACTATATATATATATAATAGATATATAATAGATATAGATAATAGAATAGATAATATGCATGTTGGATCTTATTGATCCATACCAGAGCCATGGTGGGTATTTTTCTGCAAATAACATACAACCCAGATCCATTGGACTTGATCCCATTAAGGGACCTGTCAACAATAGGATGGTCGGGCTATATGCCCACGAATACGAATATGTAGAGAAAAGCCCATGGGGGGTAACAGAGAAATCGGCAGGGCACTTGGGCAGATCGACTCATTAACCCTAGGTTGTCGTCCTAGGGCCAAGCACCCAGTCAAGTGACAGTTGCAGTGGGGGCTCCAAAAGGGACCAAACCACCAACCCCTTAAATAGGTGTGACCAATGGTGTCAAGGGTGAGGGGTGCGACCCATTGGTTGTCCCCACCTTTGATTACAAGTTAGACGACACGACGCTTGGATCGACGACCCAACTCGGCACTTGGATCGGCAACCGAACTCAGCCAATCCCGACACTACAAGGAGAGTTTGAATCCTGACTATTGGAATCAAAGATTGCATAATTTTAAGTTATACAAAATTAACTAAAGTGGATAATTCCTGAAAAAAAATAGAAATTCGGATTCGCCCAAGACTGGGTGATCGACCCGACTTGTGCAGTATAACTTTGTGCGGATCGAGTTGGATCTGGTGGCGATCCGGCCAACGATCCCACCTCGACCAACCACCGTTGCTAAGGGGCCATTTGTTTTCTTTTTCTTTTAAATCTTCTTATTGGTGTTGAGTGTGTGCCATCCCACGTTAGGTTACTTATTTTTATTTGTAAAAAAAATCATTGGTTAATTGAGTAACGTTATGATGCCGACGAGTTTCAAACTTAGGTTACGAGTCCAACTCCCAATAACATTACCATCTCCATTAAAAGACACCTACTTAGTTGGAATACTAGGTCAGGTGTCTTAGAGTTGCTCATTTTTTAAGTGCGTAAATAAAATTCATAGTTATTTGTTAAAAAACATGCGTTTGAAACGCTTGCTTTAACATTCATTTATCATTTACACAAAGAACTACTTATTTTTTAGATAGCTGCACAAACTAAATGGATGCATACAAATAAAAAGCACATTTCAACCATATTAACTACAATTGCTTAGTGTAGTTGGTTGGTACTCCTCTTTTTTCTATGAGATGTTATGGAATCGAATTAACTTCACGGTTGCGGTATTGTGGTGGGTTTTCACATGTATTATTTTTAGAGGACTTTGCCCAATAACATTTGTTTACTCTTATAGTCGATAGTTAATCTTTTTGTGTGCTCACAATTTAATGTTTTCTCTTCATTCACCAGTTGTGAGTTCTCTGCGACATTCATGGCACTTTCTCTTCACCCCTTTAGTGTTGAATTCTCTGCGACATTCATGGTGCCTTATATGACTCAATTGGTATAAGAAACACAAATAAATAAATTAAGAAAAGTATTTTGCTTATTAGAAGCAAATTTAAAACTCGACACTTACTCCTACATCACTTTTATACAATGACTTGTGAGGTCCATGTAAGATGATTTAAGGGATTGATAATGTTCTCATCATTTCGTAGATCATCATCACTGAAAATCAGTCAATTATAAAATGTAACCCTATCATTCATTGATTGACAATGGTGATTGAGCCACCCATTTGACATTGATTACAATCAATAGAAGAAGGAGGAGAAATGCTACAGGGATACCAATTTGTAACATTTTTCTGACATCAATTAATGTCTGATCTCTTTCTGACCTCTTGGGTTATTAAAAAATAATTTTTAAATAGAATTGAGAAAATCGGTTTACAACATCTCCCAAGACCCGGTTATCTTAAGAAACTGGTTTTTTTACACCTTTTCACTTCCCTCCCAATTTTCGTTTTTTTTTTTCATTTCAACATTTATGCTCCACTTTCGAAGAGAGAAGGAGTCGAGGGAGAAGACTGTCGCCGAACCGAGAGACCTTGCTACCGTGCTGCCGGTAAGTTGTCTATCTCTCTCTCTCTCTCTCTCGAAGTTCTCTTTTGCTCTCTCGTTAATTCCTCGTTACACCATTTTAGGTACTGATTTGGTGGAGACAAACCTAGGGCTTCAACAGATACCACTGTCGTGCTGCCGGTAAGTCGTTTCTCTCTCTCTCTCTCTCTCTCTCTCGAAGTTCTCTTTTGCTCTTTCGTTAACTCCTCGTTACACCATTTTAGGTACTGATTTGGTGGAGACAAACCTAGGGCTTCAACAGATACCGTTATTGCTGCCGCAGTCTGTGTGCTCGCCGGTAAGTCTTCTCTTTCTCTTACTCTCTCTTTTCCCTCTGATCAGTTCTAAAAACCCTTTTAGATCTGCTGATTGCCGATTGTCTGTGGGTTAATTTTTCTTTTCGAATCATTAAAAGTCTAGAAGCATCACAAAATTTGAAACTTTTGTGTATAATACATGTAAAATATGCAGAAAGCAATTAGATTTTAGCTAGCTATTCAAAAAAAAATTTGTCTATATAACGTATTTAAAAAAATTTTTCCCTAATTACTAGCAGAACTGGTACAATTTTCGTACTTTTATTAGTGCATTTTGTGTTTGTTAGAAATTTTGGTAGATTTGTTGAAGTTCCGGATTCTTACTATTTGTGAAATGGAAGAAATTTCATATTCTTTTTTTATATGTTATCTAGCTATGTATTTGATTCTGGACCCTCTGTTGATATGTTCTCATTATCAGCTTTTTCTTGAATTCGAAAAGAACCAAATTACAAATCTGGATAAAATGAGATTGGAAATAAGGTGAAAATAGAGATAGATGACTATATTATCACTTTGGTTAACCGTAGGATGACCTAGATCTCTCAATTTTTAGGTAATTTTTGGTCAATTAGTTATTGAGCCAACAATTGACTATTTTTTACGACCTGTATTTCCCTGAACACTTTTATCTTGTTTGGATTTTTTTCTTTCTTGTTTGAGTTGTTGTATTTCTCTTGTTTGCTTGGTTCTTATAGCCATTTCTCAAAATTTGTACCTTTTTTTTTTCTTTTTTCTGTTCGATTGATGCTATCAAATGAAAACAGAGAACAAAACTTATTATAAGCACATGATTATGATATATTGATCGAAGTAATTTTAGGTGAAAAGATAATACAGCTATTACTGATCATTGTAACAGATAGATCAGATCTACTGATGATAGTCATAAATTAATAATTAAAAAAAAGAAAAAGAAAAAGGGAATGAATGTTGTGTTGTATCTGACTTATTATATATAAGTCGACCTTAAAAATCCCTCTGAATTGATCTGATGCATTATATATGTTTGGTTTTTGTGTGAATTTAATTTGTTTAATTAGTTGTACTGATGATATATAGAATGTCAGTGAGACCACCCATTGAAAACAACTCACATATCTATATAACTTTGTTTTATGCAGGTCATGTTATTAGTCATGAGTCCTTTAACCCGCATTAAACTACTGAACCTACAAATAGTAGGTTTTGTGCTGCATTTTTATTTAACTATTGGCTACGTAGTTAATTTTGGTCACACTTATCATCTTATAATATATTAAAGATAAAAAATCTGACCTTGGTTCAACACCTTTATATGTTTATGAATGAATGTTTTATTTTAGTGGTTCAAAATCTTAAATGTTTATGAATGTTTTATTTTAGTGAAACCAAATCCTTTTGGTTCATCAGTGGTTTGTATCTATATGTTTTGATATACGCATTAACTTCCTTTCTAAATTTTAGAACTTAATTTTTTTTTAAATCAGATGGAAAAGGGGATGATAATTTAGTTTTTGTTCAGCTACTTTGGATACTTTTAAAGGTGTTTGAGTGGACAATTAGTCCCTACTGTGATACTTAGGATGCATAGTTGGATCTGCTTCTGTATTAACCTTAGGGTTTTTTATTGGAAGTTTGGTTTGAGTTTATATTATCCAAATTCAATGAAAAAAATAAACAAAAGCTAATAGTATGTTTAGTTGCCTTCTTTAACAGCAACTGCTTTTTCTAAATGATGAATGCTGAAATGAGAACTATTTTGAACTTACGTGGGATGTTATGGTTTTTTTTCACTGGTTTATTTTTCATGTATTTTCTTGTAAATTTTTTGAGATTGGTTAGTTGTTTAGGTGCAAAATTTTGATAAATTAATCTAATCATTGAATTGACTTATTTTTATTTTCTTATGTTTTCATGTATTTTGGCTTTTGTAATGGAGGTGGGATCCTCAATTGATGGGATAGTAGGGGAAGACATAGAAGGTATAGATTGTGACTTGAACAAAGATCAAAATGAACCAGTTGAGCCTAAGGTGGGGATGGAATTTGACAGTGTTGATGACTTGCATGGTTTCTTTAAATCCTACGCACGTCTAAAAGGGTTTGGGATTAGAAAAAGATCAAGCACCAAAGATGAAGATGGGGTATCAAAATATGTTAGGCTTGTGTGTTCCTGTGAAGGCAATAGAGAAAGTAAAAACAGTAATCCATTGAAGCCTAGGCCGATGAGTCGAATAGGGTGCAAGGTTGTAGTGGTAGCAAGATTTGAGCTAGATGGAAAATGGATGATTATCAATGTCTGTCTCGACCATAATCATGACATAAGTCCATCAAAATCGCGTCTCTTTCGGTGCAATAGAGAAATTAGTCATAGAGTAAAAAGACAACTCGCACTAAACGACCAATCAGGGATAGATGTACCCAAAAATTTCAGAAGTTGACATTGCAGTAAACGCATAAAAAATACAACAGATCAAACGTTTTACCAAGTTTTTACCCAATATTTACCTACGTTTTACCAACTTTTGACCCCCATTTGACCCAATATTTACCAACTTTTGACCATCCTTTGACAACTTTTTCAACGAGCTACACCTGAACACAATGTTAACGATAAAAAATGTAAACTGTACACCCATCTTAGATAAGCTTCCCTCGCTATGAACTTAAAGAAATTGACATTGCAGTTCACGATAAAAAATGTAAACTGTACACCCATCTTAAATAAAAATGTAAACTGTTCACGATTAATCCTATGAACTTTAACAAATTGACATTGCAGTTAACGTATCAAAAACACAATAGTTTTCACTTTTTGCCTACTTTTTACCTAATTTGCACCTACTTTTTATCTACTTTTGACCCTCATTTGACTGAATATTTACCAACTTTTGACCTTTTTTGGACAAATTTTTGAGCAAGCATCACCTAAACACAACGTTCACGATGTCACCTGATAAACACAAATAATTGGTTCCTGTCCAAAATTATAAAATTTATTCATAATTTGAAACTGATGTACAAGTACATATATCAAGGTTGCTTTACATTCCTTTTACAAAAAGACGAGACCTCTTGATAAACATACAAATGGTCTTCGTATATTTTAGAAACAACTAATTTCCATTCAAATTTAAAACGCATGTATATATACAAGGACTGATATGTCACCGCATCTATTGGGTTAGTACTCATTTCACCTAATCTATTGGACAAAATTCAAGCTCATCTTTGGCATATTGTGTAGAAGATGCAAACATCTATCTCATGTACCTGCCAAACAAGCGGATGCTAATTGACCAAAAATTACCTAAAAATTGAGAGATCTAGGTCATCCTACGGTTACCAAAAGTGATAATATAGTCATCTATCTCTATTTTCACCTTACAATCTCATTTTATCCAGATTTGTAATTTGGTTCTTTTCGAATTCAAGAAAAAGCTGATAATGAGAACATATCAAGAGAGGGTCCAAAATCAAATACATAGCTATATAACATATAAAAAAAGAATATGAAATTTCTTCCATTTCACAAATAGTAAGAATCTGGAACTTCAACAAATCTACTAAAATTTCTAACAAACACAAAATGCACTAATAAAAGTACAAAAATTGTACCAGTTCTGCTAGTAATTAGGGAAATTTTTTTTTAAATACGTTATATAGACAATTTTTTTTTTTGAATAGCTAGCTAAAATCTAATTGCTTTCTGCATATTTTACATGTAATATACTCAAAAGTTTCAAATTTTGTGATGCTTCCAGACTTTTAATGATTCGAAAAGAAAAATTAACCCACAGATAATCGGCAATCAGCAGATCTAAAAGGGTTTTTAGATCTGATCAGAGGGAAAAGAGAGAGTAAGAGAGAGAGAGAAGACTTACCGGCGAGCACACGGACTGCGGTGACAATGGATGTATCTGTTGAAGCCCTAGATTTGTCTCCACCAAATCAGTACCTAAAATGGTGTAACGAGGAGTTAACGAGAGAGCAAAAGAGAACTTCGAGAGAGAGAGAGAGAGAGACAGAGACAGAGAAAGAGAGAGACGACTTACCGGCAGCACGGTAACGGTATCTGTTGAAGCCCTAGGTTTGTCTCCACCAAATCAATACCTAAAATGGTGTAACGAGGAGTTAACGAGAGAGCAAAAGAGAACTTCGAGAGAGAGAGAGAGAGATACGACTTACCGGCAGCACGACAACAAGGTTTCTCGGCTCGACGACGGTCTTCTCCCTCGACTCCTTCTCTCTTTGGAAGTGGAGCAGAAATGTTGAAATGAAAAAAAAAAAAAACGAAAATTGGGAGGGAAGTGAAAAGGTGTAAAAAAACCGGTCTCTTAAGAGAACTGGGTCTTGAGAGATGTAAACCGGTTTTCTCAATTCTATTTGAAAATTATTTTTTAATAACCCAAGAGGTCAGACATTAATTGATGTCAAAAAAATGTTACAAATTGGTGTTCTTGTAGCAAAACTCAAGGAGTTACAAATTTTAGAATATCTTAATATTTTGGAGAGTTGTTATTGCCACTTCTAATTTTGATCGGTTGTAGTTTAAGTAGTTTTTTTTTAATTTTTCATAAATCCACCCAAACTACTCTTTTCTTAATTAAAACCCTTCAACTGCTACCACCGACCACCACTGTCTTCCACTGCTTCTGTTTCATCCTCCTCCTCAACTTACCCACCATTTCATCACTTGGACTCCTTCCACACCCAACAATTTTGTCACGATCCACTAATTTCTTTCTCTCTCTTCCTTCCCCTCTCAAAAAATCTATCTTTTTTTTTATCAGAAAATCTTTATCTTCCTTACCCTCTCAGAAACTCTCTTCCTTCCCCTGATCCCCTCCCAAAAAATCTATCTCCTCCTAATCCTTCACTTTCTCTCTCCTCTCTCATCTCAACTTTTCTCTCTCTTCCAATCTCAGTCTCCATTCACATCAAACCCATCGGCTCCTTCTCTTCCTATTCTAAATCTTTGCTCCAATCTTTCATCTCTGCCTTTCATTTCTCCGATCAATTTTAGATCATCGGATCTAATCCTCACCATCTCTCCACCTTGATGTTTCTCTAGCGCACTCTAATGATGGTTGGGGAGGTGGTGATCGGTGGTGAAAGTGATGATGGTGGTGGTCGTTGGTGAAAGGGTTTTAACTAAGAAAGGGGAAGGTCACCATTTTGGGTGAATTTATGAAAAACTAAAAAAAAAAAAATACTTAAGCTACAACCTATCAAAGGTAGAAGTGGCAATAACAACACTCATATTTTGTGAGGATGGTCTATATGATGAGAAATATCCCAAACTAAAATTAGCCTTAGGATCATTTCGATATAAGCCTTACGAGGTCCTCACCGTACGAATAAGAGGGCACGAGGACCCCTCAAAAGTAACGCACGTTATACAAATGCGTCAATTTAGAGAAAACCTACGGTTATTTTGGTCATTTTGAAGTTCTTTCTGTTTATCAGAGCGACCACATAAACCCTAAACCCTACTCGTCAAAGAGGACCAGCTCTCTCAAGTCTCAAGTGGGGTGTGTTTTCTGCTCACTCTATTCATCTCTTTTCTTCTGCTTCTTCAAGTTAGGGTTCGTTTTAGTCCTCGAAAAGGTAAGAATGCGACCTCCAAGAGGCGGTGGTGGTTTCAGGGGCAGAGACGGTGGCCGTGGCAGCAGAGGCGGCGGTCGATTTGGAAGCCGCGGTGGTGGTGGAGGTCGTGGTGGTTTTCGTGACGAAGGACCCCCTTCTGAAGTTGTAGGTCTGTTTCCTCTCTCTATGTATCCGTTCTGTGTGTATGTGTCTGTCTATCTCATGTTCCTAATTCTCTGTTTTTGTTTTATTACTTTTCACGCTTCTTTCAATTTTATCCGAATGGTTGCTGTTCTTCTCTCATTTTTTGGTTCTTGTTTTGGTATTCAGTGAACCCATTCTTCTATATTTTTATGAGGTTTTGTGGTATTTGCAGAGGTTTCGTCGTTCCTGCATGCTTGTGAGGGTGATGCTGTAACTAAACTAACTAATGAAAAGATCCCATATTTCAATGCTCCAATCTATTTACAGAACATGACCCAGATAGGCAAAGTTGATGAAATCTTCGGCCCTATTAATGAATCTGTGAGTCCAAGGTTTATCATTTGATGTCAGTGATTTAAAAGAACTTTGTAATATTTGCATTTTCGATAAAAATAAAAAAGAACTTTGTAATATTTGCATTGTTTTTGTTTGTAGTTCATGACTGTGATTAGTGTTCTTTTATTGCAGTATTTTTCAGTTAAGATGATGGAAGGCATTGTTGCAACTTCGTATTCCACAGGAGACAAGTTTTATATTGACCCTGCAAAGCTGTTACCATTAGCAAGATTCCTTCCACAACCTAAGTATGATTATTCTCACTATCATCAACTGAGAATATCTTTTTTGTTTCTCTTTATATTTTTCTCATGCTTGGTTGTATCTTTTCTTTAGTAAAATGATTCCTCACATCTTGAGTTAGTGGATATATTATAACATTCTTGTCCAGTTTTTGTAAAGTTACCTCTTGTTAATCAAAGCACTTGGAGCTATTGATGCTCTACTGTACTTCTCACTCGAGAAGTAAATCACTGGTATCTCCTTATGTACACATTGTTAGTGTTACAGATATGGTTTTGTGGAAAGGGTTTTTTTTTCATCCAAAACTTGCCACATTGATGTTCAAGGTATGCTGACTTGTGAGAGTCAGGTCACGTTGAATGTAAGTAATAGGTGCTTTTTTGCGTTTCATTACACAAGAAATGGCTATACTTGGAGGCATCTGGCTGGGAAATGAGGATTGATCTATTGGAGAATAGTAACTCTTGTATGTCCATTTGAAATCCTTTTCTCCTTACCACAATTTTATTTTCCGAGGTCTCTGTTCATACTTTTGCAAAAGTGTAAGCATCTCGGCTTTGATCTCTCCATATTTTCTAAGCAAAGGTGACCACATGGAATCATACTGTGAAGTTACGGAGCATAAAGGTTCCCTAGAATCATCACCCACTGATTATGCTGATCGCCATGATAATTGATATGAGAGAAGTATTCATAGATATTGAAGAATTGTGGGGTTGAAGGCATGTTTAGGTTGAATGACTGCTTCTACAGCCAAAAATTAGAGAATTTTGCTGTGGGGGAGATTGGTATTATCAGTGTTATCATATTAGCTCCAGTTACGGTGCTTTATGCTCCGTAATTTTTGATATTGATGTTTGGTCGGATTTCAGTGGATAATTTTGAAGAAGTTAAAGGTTCTTCGAAGTCATCAAGGCAAGAGAGGCTGTTAGAAGTCCTAGTGTCCTACTTAATCTCACAGTATGAGTAAATGATTGTATTTGATTTAAGATATTAGTATAGTTAAATTTTAAGATTTGTTGTATAGTTGAATTTGGAGATCTGTTTTGAAAAATTATTAGTAGGTGATTGGGTAGTAGGATTATTAGTTCATATTAAGAAGCACGGACACTCCTCTAAGGGTGCCGTGTCTGTGTCGTGTCCGTGTCGTGTCCTGTTTTTATTTGGAATTTTAAGGGAAAAAAACTCGCGCCGTGTCCGTGTCCGTGTCCCCTCGCCGTGTCCGTGCTTCCTAGTTCATAATGAGATTGCGAGAGATGTGACGAGTTGAGATGGATTGTGGGAATTTGCTCTTTCATTTTGCTGAAGAAGTTTATGTTGTTTAGTTCTATTTGTTATTCTCTTCTTTCTTTCACAAATGGTGCTGTTTTTCATTCATTTGTTTCTTTGAGTGATAATAATCAAAAGGTGATGTCAAAGTAGTGATTGTAGCTTGTTCATGGTTGAATGGAATTCTTACGTTATGGAATTTGTTACAGGGGTTCACAATCTGCTTTCAGAGGTGGTGGTCGTGGGGGAGGAAGAGGTGGTTTTGGCAGAGGTGGCGGTGGTAGAAGTGGTGGCTTTCGTGGAAGAGGTGCTCCAAGAGGTGGCAGAGGTGGCCCTCCTAGAGGTGGTCGTGGCGGCTTCAGGGGCCGAGGGAGATTTTAAGGCAATCTCTTGTAATCTTTCTAGTTGCTTGTCTTGCTTTTATCTCGTTATTTTAACATCGTACCTTTTTGAGCACTTGAATGCAAGAGACTACATTGTTTTTGTAGCATTACTACCAACTCTTTTGATATTAAAGAAATAGTGTTTCTGTTTTTTCGACACACTATTAATATATAATTCCTACTTCTAACACATAAAAATTCTTAAGAAAAAAATGTTTAACAAGTACAAGTTCAGAAGCTTTTATTGTCATAATAAGACTCGTAACCTTGGTAGACATCATATAACCTTATTAAGAGTCATGCTTTTGTTATTTCATTTACTGATATGGGATTTGGATTGAATCAGTAAATGAAATAACACTAGAGATAAATAGTGTAGATAATGATGTGAACAATTCCTCATGAAGTTAGGCTAAAGATAGATAAACTTAGTCGTCCCTTTTCTCCAAGTTGGTTGTTGGGGTATACACTGAGTTGTTGGAAACCTCATTTTTGGTAGAAATTTCTGGAATCCTTCTGATGTTCGAGATTACAAGTATTCTCCAAAGTAAGAAGGCTTTCACAGATTTCTGCCAAGCATTAGGTGTCCAACAACTCAGTATATCGGTGTATCCCAAACCGACTTGGAGAAAATAAATGACAAATTTTCATCTATCTTAATCCTTACGGAAGGAGAGGATTCCTAGTAAATTTGATATGCACTTTCATATATAAAAAAGACCAGAAATGAAATGCAATTTTACATGTTGATTCTAGTGTAACCCAGAACCATAATCATATTGTATTAATGTTTCTGTACTAAAATATTTGGAACTGGAACCATTTGGTTCCTGCCTTGAGGAAAAGCTTCATGCTTTATGAAGGTGAGCTTTTACATTTCCTACAAGGTTTGTTTTTTGGATCTGAATAAGGTGCAGTTGTTTGTAGTAAACTAGTAATGGATCTTAAGCTAATAAGGCCTTTTTGGTTAATGAACTGGTGAGAACTCATAGACTGCCTGAGATGTTTTTGGTCACTCTGTTTCTTCTATTAATATATCGTCCAGCAACTAACCTAAGGTCCTCGTGAATTTTCAGTCATGTTGGTAGACATGATAGGCCGTATTTTCTTTGCGTAATGGCACTTCTTTGCACTCGCGCTTGTTGGTGATGGTGCCCCTTGAATTGCTAGTGGCGTTTCTCTTGCTCCCTTCTTATACTTTTATCTTCTCTCCCTCCCTTGCTAAGGAAAAATGAAATACTTCAAACCCACTTTCTAAGGGCAAGTGTTATGGACACCTTAAACAAGTAAAGAAAGCATTTGTTGAGGTTTAGGCAAGTACCATAGACACCGCAAACAACTAAATTCTTCCCTCCGGTCCTAGATTTGGGACCTGGGTAAGGGGTTT
Organism: Macleaya cordata; assembly: GCA_002174775.1. NCBI lineage: Eukaryota > Viridiplantae > Streptophyta > Magnoliopsida > Ranunculales > Papaveraceae > Macleaya > Macleaya cordata. The sequence goes on from MVGT01002852.1 coordinate 25,922, forward strand.
GAGGGAGGAGACAGAGTGTGCCGTGCGGCACAATTTGTGCCATACGGCAAAATGTGTGTCGTACGGCAAAGATTGTGCCGTACGGCACACTCTCTGCCATATCAAAACTATTAATTTAACATTTTATTTTCAAATAAAGTTATAAAATATTATTAAATTTAAAGTTATAAATATTATTAAATTTAAAGTTATAAAATATTATTAAATTTAAAGTAGCCTCCTTTTTATATTAGTTTTTATATTGGTGTAAGGTAATAAGTATTGTGCCATAAGACACTTCGTACGGCACAATTTGTGCCGTATGGCACTATCTTTGTCGTCCCCACTTGTTTTTCCATGGCACATGCCTTCCCTCAAACCCTTAAACTACTACCTCAAACAACCTAAATAAGAGTTTCCCATGGCACTTGCCCTAAATGGCTTTGAAGTAACCCCACAGATTTAGGGATGGCAATGGGATACCTCTACCAACGGCCCAAAGCTTGGGCTCAAGCCCTAAGCTCCGTCAACTTTGGGGTTGGTTGGACCAGGTCTATTAGTCATAATTTGATTTAAAATTCAGTTTGAAATAATAATAAAAAGTTATAAATTACAACTTTGAACTTGTGAGTTGAATCACCATAGGAACTCCAAAAACAAGTAGACAAACAAATAAAAAATTAAATTTTTGTACACCTTTTTTCCTCTATCAATTTTTTTAATTTCTTTTTAATGGCACGTGGCATTTTTTTTAATGTCATTGTTTGTAGTTGTAATTGGAAAATAACTCATCATTAAAAAAAACAACTCTTCTTCAATATCATCAATCTTCTCCGTATTCGTTTCTTCCTTCCTCACGAAGTCTTTGACACACGCAGTGGTGTTTTTTTTTTTTTTTGCCAACTTAATCTGAGTCATGAAAATCTAAATTTGAATTGTGTAGGATGGTTAAGCATTGAAATTTAAAAATGAACTTATTTCCAATGCACATCAAGTTGTACCTGTTGGAAATATTGTAGGAACAGTAAAGAAAACTTGAACGATTCAAGAACTCCAAGGCACGTAAACGCTGTCTTTCAAACAATATTTCACCCCTATAATTGCACCAGGGTATACGAAATATGTTTTCAGGATACAATGGAGTCTAACCGTAGGATTTGTGAGTTCGAATGTGCAAGATTCGATCACAACTCAAGAACAATCTTTTTGATCTCTGATAATGCCAAAAAACTCTAACTATGCTTTGGTTTACTTAGGATTTCGAAGTGTGTTGAGAATGGCCAACAAACCAAGTATTTATAGCCTTGGAAGCACCATTTCGGAGTGAAAATGGTGACTTTTCTGAACTGGTGCGAGGGGGTATCGATACCCACTGAATGGGTATCGATACTCATTCAAAAAACGACTTCAGATCACCTTGGTATCGATACCCACTGAATGGGTATCGATACAGGCGTGAACTGGATACTACCAGTCGCACCCCTTCAGCAGGTATCGATACTGACTTAGTCAGTATCGATACTAGCCTCATCTGTTGGCTTCCTTTTGGCTGGTATCGATACCAACCTTATTGGTATCGATACTACAGTGACACCATCTCATTTTTGGAAAAGATTAAGGCTCCAATAGCTCCTAGCGACGATGCGCACGTGCGAAGTGCAAAGTGCGCCACAAAAGCGCCCAATACGCCCTAAACGCCCAATCGCCCTTTCGCACACGCACGTGCGCGTGTGCGTGCGCGTGTGCGGTGGTGCTTTGCACCACCTTATCAATTCCAATGAGGACCCAACACTTAAAAGATAAACTCTAATAAGTGTAGTCACTTATAAACCTCAACATTCCAAGTCTCCCAAGCAATGTGGGACTAAACCAAAGAAGAGTTAAAGCTACAAACCCACCCAAAGCTATTTTGGAAAATTTTACAACAATCCCCCACCATTTTCAAAATAGATATATGTTTTGAAAATAATATATAATATATATAAGGAGTAGCTGCATCACATAAAGTGATTACCTACGTACCCAAATGGGATCAAGCCTACGTAGTTCTTACAACGATAGAGAAACTGAAGAGATCAAACTTTGGCATTATCGCGAAACTCGTACATAAATGATAAGTGTCTTCAGGACTTGAACTTTCACTTAGTGCAAACTATTCAAAGCTTTATCCAAGCGCTATGGTGAACGGATCTTGAACCAAGGGCTCTTAAGGATAAGCCGGAATTGTCGCACATACTTGTTTCATTAGTAGAGTGTTCTTATTACCCTGCACATTAATGGCCATGCGCATATATCCTGATTTCATAAGTGCTTTAGAGAGTGTCTAATTCTCATAGAAACGGCCTGATTTCTTCACTTATATAGGTAAGTCCACATGAAGTGATCCTGTGAGTCACTACTTAAGATTTGGACTTATTAAGGATATGTATCCATCCTCTATCATACAGGAACCAACACTAGAATTTTAGAATGGGAAAGTTATAATTCTTAGTGTTTTCCATAATCACTCATTGACTTGTTTGTACCCATTGAACCTTGACTTTTTCAAGACATAGGTTGGGTTCCCATCAAAGGTAATTGATTTAATTCTGTAGACACAAGTCCCATTCCCTTAGAAGTCTTAGAGATCATCTCTCTAGACAAACCTTTTGTTAATGGATCCGCTAGGTTCTTGTTTGACTCCACGTAGTCAACCGTAATTACTCCATTCTTGAGTAATTGCCTTAGATATTGGTGTCTTAGACTTATATGTCTTGACTTACCACTGTAAGTCTTGCTGGCCACCCTATACAAAGTTGCTTGGCTATCACAGTTAAGCATGATTGCTGGAGTAGGCTTCTTCCAAAGTGGTATATCCACTAGAAGGTTCCTTAACCATTCTGCTTCTTTGCAAGCATCAGCCAAAGCTATCATTTCTGCTAACATAGTTGAGTCAGAAATGCAAGTCTGTTTCTTGGATCCCCAAGATACAGCAGCTCCACCTAAAGTGAAAATCCATCCTGTTGTGGATTTAGATTTGGACTCAATATTGTTCCAACTTGCATCGCTATATCCTTCTAATACAGCGGGATAACCTTGGTAATATAAACCATAGTTTATAGTACCTTTTAGATATCTGAGAACTCTAGAGATAGCATTCCAGTGTTCTCTCCCTGGATTACTTGTGAAACGACACAACAATCCCACAGCATATGCTATGTCTGGTCTTGTGCAATGCATAGCATACATAAGACTCCCAACAACACTAGCATATTTAAGCTGATCAAAACACCTCCCAGTGTTCTTTTCTAATTTGACATTTGGGTCTACTGGAGTAGATACGGGTTTATCTTCCCAATACTTATACTTGTTAAGTATCTTTTCTATGTAGTGATTTTGAGTCAAAACATAGCCATTCTTTCTTCTAAGAATTTTAATTCCTAGGATCACATCAGCCTCTCCCAAGTCTTTCATGTCAAAACTAGAAGCTAGAAACTTTTTAGTTTCCTCTACACAAAATAGATTAGTCCCAAAGATAAGCATATCATCTACATATAAACATATAAATACACATGCATCATCATCAGTTTTATAGTAAATACATTTGTCAGCATCATTAACTTTAAAACCGGCAGATAACACTATCTTGTCAAATTTCTCATGCCATTGCATAGGTGCTTGCTTTAAGCCATAAAGTGACTTAACTAATTTGCACACCTTACGTTCTTGCCCTGCAAGGACAAAGCCTTCAGGTTGTTCCATATATATTTCTTCTTCCAAATCTCCATTTAGGAAGGCTGTTTTTACATCCATTTGATGGATAACCAAGTTATGGATCGATGCAAGAGAAATTAAAACTCTAATAGATGAAATCCGAGCTACAGGTGCATATGTGTCAAAGTAGTCAATACCTTTTCTTTGAGTAAATCCTTTTGCTACAAGTCTTGCTTTGAACTTGTTAATAGAGCCATCTGCATTCAGCTTCTTCTTGAATATCCACTTACAACCTATGGGTTTTGCTCCTGGAGGAAGATCAGAAAGAACCCAAGTCTGGTTGTACATGATGGAATTCATTTCATCGTCGATTGCTTCTTTCCAGAAAAGAGCATCACGGGAACTCATGGCTTCATTGAATGTAGATGGTTCATCTTCAACATTCAGAATATATTCTGTATGTTCTTTCACCATATTTCTATCTCCTTCTACAAGGTAGATAAGAAATTCTGGTCCAAAGGATTTATCTATCCTTTGCCTCTTACTTCTTCTAGGTTCAACCTCTTGAACTGGTTCGTGAACCGGTTCAGGTACATGTATATTTAAAGGTTCATTTCCAATTTGAGGTTGGTCTGTGTGGATCTCTAATTGTTCTAAATTTTTAGGTTTAGAATTAGTTCTAGTTAGGTTCTCAAAAAATTCTACATCCACAGATTCTATAATAGTGTTCGATTCTAGATTTAGAAATCTATAACAAACACTATTACTAGAATAACCTATAAACACACATTTGTCTGTTCGGTCACCTAGTTTAGGTCTCTTTGGGTCTGTTTTTCTTACATAAGCAAGACACCCCCACACTTTGAGACGACTCAAGTTTGGTTTCCGATTAAACCACAACTCATAAGAAGTAATATTAGAATTCTTTCTAGGAATTCTATTCAGAATGTAACATGCAGATAATATAGCTTCTCCCCATAAATTCAATGGAAGGTCCGAACTTAACAACATAGCATTACACATGTTAACCAAACTTCTATTCTTGCGTTCAGCAATCCCATTCTGTTGAGGTGTATAGGGTGCTGTGAACTGATGGATAATCCCATTATTTTCACAGAACTTAGTGATTTCAGTAGAATCATATTCTCCTCCCCTATCTGATCTTACTGCTTTAATCTTCTTGTTATGTTGATTTTCAACTTCTGCTTTGAAAATTAAGAACTTTCCAAAAGCCTCATCTTTCGATTTTATAAGATATACATAAGCATATCTAGAAAAATCATCGATGAATGTAACAAAGTATTTGTTACCCCCACGACTTAAAGTTTCCTTTAAGTCACATACATCTGTATGTATTAAATCAAGAAGTTCAGAAGATCTCTCAACAGATTTAAACGAAGGTCTATGGATTTTAGATTGTGCACATGCTATACATTTGCTAATATTATCGGAAACACATTTAGGAATTAATCCTAAGTTAGACATGTTCTTTATAGAACCATAGTTCACATGTCCTAGTCTACCATGCCACAAAGGAAGAGACTCAACAATATAAGCAGAAGTAACTTTATTGATTAAGTTAAATTGAATCATCCCATTACAAGAATAACCCTTTCCCACGAAAACTCCATTCTTGGATAAGACTAGCTTATCCGATTCATACACAAGTTTGAAACCTCTCTTATTAAGGAGATCACCAGAGACTAAGTTCTTAGTCATATCTGGAACATGAAGAACATCCATTAAAGTAAGAGTCTTCCCTGACGTAAACTTGAGATCCACGGAGCCAGTACCAACGACCTTAGTGCGGACATCGTTTGCCATTTTTACTTCACGTCCATCACTGATTTGATCGTAAGTTTTGTACAACTTTCGATCCTTACATATGTGGATGGTTGCTCCTGTATCCAACCACCAACCAGAGTCGTTGCTTACACTATGTGCTTCTGACACCGTTGCAATGAAATTCCCTTCTTCGGTCATGTTTGCTTGATTCTTCAAGTTTTTCTTCTTGATGCGACAATCCTTCGCAAAATGACCGGGTTTGCCACAAAAGTAGCAATCTCCCTTATTCTTTTTATTCTTGTTTTTGTTCTTGAACTTGCTGTCATTCTTTGGCTTCAGATTGGTATGCTTGGATTTGTTATCCTCAACCATGTTTGCCTTAGAAAGATCCTCAGATTTTTCTTCACGTTTCCGTGAATCCTCTTCTATACGAAGGTGATACAGCAAGGATTCAATAGTATACTTCTTCTCATCATGTTTGAGTTTCTTCTTGTAGCCATTCCATGACTTTGGAAGACATGCAATGATGACTCCAACCAAGAACTCTACAGGGAGAATAATTTCTGCCACTTTAAGATCACTGACGATATTAAGAAAACTATGCGCTTGCGCAAGTATAGACTTATCGTCAGTCATCTTAAAACTCATGAAATTACCGATCAAGAATTTCTGATTACTAACCTCTTCGATGCGGTATTTCTCTTGTAAGGTAGTCCACAACTCTTTAGCAGTTTGGATATGTCGATGGGCCGTATAGATGGTGCTGGAAAGTGCATTGAGAATGTGTCCACGGCATAAGAATTCTTCTTCTTTCCTTTTCATTCTCTCCATCTTTAGTTCAGTTGAATCTTCCGGTGTTTCGTCAGGAATAGGTTGAAGATTCTCGCCCAGAATGTAAGACAGCTTCAATGTTGTTAAGAAGAACATCATCTTCTCTTGCCACCTAGTAAAGTCTTCTCCATCGAACCTTTCAAGCCTTGTGAAGTCTTGGTTCATCACTTGAATGGATTGTGACACTGTTCCCTCCATTTGTGAAAATATTGTTTGAAAATTGTTGGAAAAATTGTAGGGACAGTAAAGAAAACTAGAACGATTCAAGAACTCCAAGGCACGTAAACGCTATCTTTCAAACAATATTTCACCCCTATAATTGCACCAGGGTATACGAAATATGTTTTCAGGATACAATGGAGTCTAACCGTAGGATTTGTGAGTTCGAATGTGCAAGATTCGATCACAACTCAAGAACAATCTTTTTGATCTCTGATAATGCCAAAATACTCTAACTATGCTTTGGTTTTCTTAGGATTTCGAAGTGTATTGAGAATGGCCAAGAAACCATGTATTTATAGCCTTGGAGGCACCATTTCGGAGTGAAAATGGTGACTTTTCTGAACTGGTGCGAGGGGGTATCGATACCCACTGAATGGGTATCGATACTCATTCAAAAACGACTCCAGATCACCTTGGTATCGATACCCACTGAATGGGTATCGATACAGGCGTGAACTGGACACTACCAGTCGCACCCCTTCAGCAGGTATCGATACTGACTTAGTCAGTATCGATACTAGCCTCATCTGTTGGCTTGTATCGATACCAACCTTATTGGTATCGATACTACAGTGACACCATCTCATTTTTGGAAAAGATTAAGGCTCCAATAGCTCCTAGCGACGATGCGCACGTGCGAAGTGCAAAGTGCGCCACAAAAGCGCCCAATGCGCCCTAAACGCCCAATCGCCCTTTCGCACACGCACGTGCGCGTGCGCGTGCGCGTGTGCGGTGGTGCTTTGCACCACCTTATCAATTCCAATGAGGACCCAACACTTAAAAGATAAACTCTAATAAGTGTAGTCACTTATAAACCTCAACATTCCAAGTCTCCCAAGTAAAGTGGGACTAAACCAAAGAAGAGTTAAAGCTACAAACCCACCCAAAGCTATTTTAGAAAATTTTACAACAGTACCTTCATTTCAACTTTAAATTAAATTTTTACGTGACTATTCACTTTGTTAATATGACTATTAATTAAGATGTAAAAGCATTCAAACAAGTACGATTCATAGAATTAAACTTTAAACAAATCAGGAATGCCTTAAAAAAAAATACTACCTAACACTCCATTCTAATTGGCTGTTTGGCTGACTAATTTAAATTATACAGAGTATTTGAGAGGAACCTAATACAAAAAAACCTTCTCTCTCGTTAAAGTCTTTGGGGGTTTGGAATACTTTATATGCAACTTGAATTAATAAAAAGTGTTTAGGTCTTTGGTCTTCTTTTTATCGTTTTACGACTTGGGAAGCTCTTGATTTGCATTATAACGACTTATTAATCAAATCTACCATTACAAACAACAAGAAGTTAAAAAAAAAAGTAAGATAAGCATACATGGAATATTTTAATTATACATTTCCAAAAACAGGTTTTATTTCTTTTTAAATAAAAGAAACCTAATACCTCAACACGTTTAGTTTTACCTAATTATTCTCTCTTCTTTCTTTATAACCAAATTTTTATGTACATTAGGTTCATGTATTAGTAATCTTTTATTGAGTTGTGCTAACTACCTCCAAGTTGTAGTTTAACTTTAATGTGAGATATGTGTGCAATATTTGAATCACGCGGGAGTCTTTGGATTTGGGTGTTTTACTTCAGCTTAGACATAAATTCGCAATTCACAGAGGTAAAATAAATGTAACTATCACTCTTAAATTCAACGACTCTCCCTACTCATTTATGAAATTGGACGATTTACAAATCTTCAGTACACATCTCCCTTTAAGCTATAGCTTGGATAACACAATTCATCCTTTTTTATAATAAATTTTTTGATATTTATTATTCAAAATTGAATCATGCTACTCAAGCTATTTACTAGGCCGGAAGTTTTAAGCTGTAATTCCGATAGTAGGATGAGGAAGTGAAGCGGAGGGATACATTGAAGTTTGGAGTGGTAAATGTTTTACCTTTGACTCTCCGAGGTTGAAACACCAAAATCTAAGGGTTCTTTTAACTTCTTTTTCTTATCTTGTGGTTCAAAATTAGAGCTCGAAACCATAAATCTATATAGCGTTAGGGCATCCACAGTGGTAACATATTCTGGCTAAATTTTTAGAAAATGTTTCACACTGAGGTGGTGTAAACATGCATATGAACCCTACAAGTCACTCAGCTAAGCCAAATTTGGCGGTCTCCATTCTCAATCTCCAGAATTTTTGCCCAGGTGGGTAGGGGGAGTCGTCTGATGTTGGGCGGGGAGGGGAGGAGCGTGTGATGGTTGGACAGGTAATGGGGGAGCGTTTGATATCAGACGACCCAGGGGTGGGTCGTCCCACAATTCCACTTCTAATTTCAAAATGGTCAGGCGGCCCACCCCCCCNAAAGAAAGGACTATAAGAAATCCTTAAATTGATGGTTGGACGGGTAGGGGAGTGTCTGATATCAGACGACCCAGGGTGGGTTGTCCCACAATTCTATTTTTAATTTCAAAATGGTCAAGTAGCCCACCCTCCCCCCGCCAACCATTATATATATATAAAGAGGAAGTATGAGCATACAACTTTATACATACAAGTTAAATGTACAGGCTGTTGTAGGGTCCACATGAGGTTGATCTAAGAGCTGATTTTTAGTGAGAATGTTCTCTTCATCATGTAGATCATCTTCACCAAATAAAATTTTCATTCTAAAACCTCTAACCCCATAAAAAATTGACTCCTTTTCTCGCCGTTCATTTTTTACCGTTAATTTCTAATCAATTTTTGATAGGGTTAACAATTTTAGAAAGGACTTTTTTTTGGTGAAGATGATCTACATGGTGAGGCGAACATTCTCACAAAAAATCAGCCCTAGATCAACAAGCTTGTATATTAACGTCCTATTTATATGAAATTGTTGGATGGGGTGGGGTGTGCGTCTGGTGTCAGGCGGCCCACCTTCACCCCGCCTGACCATTTTCATTTTTTTAAATTACTTTTATATCCTAAATAATTTTTTTATTATTTATTTTGCCAAATTTAAGCTTTTTCCACTATTTAGAGCATCTCCAAAGCAAAAGTCTTATAAGACAATGTCTTATCTACGTGGCATGTTTTATAAGACAATGTCTAATCTACGTGGTAACAAAATCTTTACAATAGACATTGTTGAAAAAATGCATCTCCAATGCAAATGTCTTGGGATGACTTTTCAACTTATGTGGCACTTAATTTTTGAATGGGTCAAACTTATTTTGTTTAAAAAGTAACTAAAAGTTTTGGTGGGAAAAAAATTGCTGATGTGGACCGTAAGACATTGTGAAGATAAATGTCTAGAAATAGACATTCTACTTCATAATGTCTAGAATAACTACCGCCACATCATCATCACATCATTTCTTCACATTAGCATTGGAGCGTGACAGTCTTATTTTACCACATTCACATTAGCATTGGAGATGCTCTTAGTAAGTCAAATTTGACTTTTACCATTGGACGGCTGTGGATGGCCTTAGGGCTTTGGAAATTCGAACCATACTTTAATTTCATTCTTTCTAAAATTTGCCGTATCCGTCACTCCGTATGGTAGGCTATTTTGTACACCCACACCCGCGGGTGTACAAAATAACACTCATCCGTATTATTAAACTTAGGATTTTGTTAACATGTGCCCTAAGGGCATATGATAAGATTTTAGGTTTTGTGTTTTGTTTAGTTTCTTAAGTTTGTCCAAATAGGCTGATTTTTAGATATGTATGTTATTTATACTATTTGGATCATATCTAAAAAAATCAGCTCAATCCGAGACCTCTAGCACCCTCTAACACTACGAACACTTAATTTAGACTTTAATAGTGTGAATGAACGGCTCACATTTAAAGTGATTTGTTTGGAGGGTTAAATATTTCTGATTGAGCTTATTTTTTGTAGATATGTTATAAATAATGATGATATTATGTCTATAAAAATTCAGCTGATTTGAAGACCTCTAACTTACAAAAATATTCCTTGAAAAATAACCTTATCGTGTGCCGTTAGGGCACACGTTAACAGGACCCTTAAACTTATATCCAAGTTCCTGGATCCGTCTAACCAAAAAAGTGGGGACCAATATCCAAAATTCGTAACCCAAAAAAGGGAAAAAACGACAAAACCTCACTATTTCTCTCTCTAGGTAATTTCGTAATTAAACAAACAACTCTGGGATGGATTGAAATAAGTTAACCTTCTGGAAATGCCAACCGAACCAAAACAAATCTTAAGATCCCGTCATCAGAAAGAAACGAACGACAATTGTAGAGAGAGAAAGGTAGAGAGGGAAACTAGTGAGAGAAAGAAGAAAAGATGGTATTCAACAGTGTAATTGTGATGAATGTTGCTAATCTTTCAGCAAATTTCTGTCAATACATAGCTTGCAATCCAGATAGATTAAGCAGTCAACAAGTGTTGGATCTAATCTGTTGTTTACCATTACAACAGTTAGGTCGTCTTGCTCTCTGTTTATGGACCTTCTTTTGTTTCCCGCCACCTGATTCATATCTCAGTTACTCCGACGACAGCTCTGATTCATCGTCATCATCATCTGCTTACTATTACGATCCCGACGATTCTCATTCCGATTGAGATATTGTACAGTATTTCTTTCCTTTTCTTTGATTTTATTTTGATTTGGTTTTCATGTAAACATAGTAAATCTTGTTGTTGTTTTTGTTGTTGTGTTATGTTGTGTATAATTGTTAACCTAATTAATATACTGTGGAGGAATCTGTTTCTCTTTTATGAGTAATTCTTAGAGATATGCTTTGTAGATCAAATTTAGTCCTAAATTTGGTAAATTTAATGACTTTTGATTGATTGTTAATGTGGGCTTTTGTTAGTTATAGATAGGGTATAGTTTCGGATGAAGACAAAATTGAGAACTTGTTGTTTAGTGGAAGAATTGGGAAATTTTGGTCATTTTATAGAATACAAATTCACATTAGGAATATTTGTATTCCAATACTGAATCATAAAACAACAAGAGCCTAGGTGATGCTCCCATGCCATAATTATTTTCCTCTACTTTCCATTACAATATTTTTGACAGCACTCTCTTTTAGATATCATTTGCATGAGATTTGGTGGTTCTTCTTCAATTTCTGATCTAGGGTATTGATGGTTTCTGCAATGACAATTTTAGGGCCCTACTCATGTTGTAGACAGACAATTTGACACAACCAGACATATGCTATGTTCGGAATGTTGTAAACTTTTAACTCTAGCGAACTAACTAACAAACTTAACAGTTTGAGTAAAGCAAATGTGATGAATTAGTATTAGTTATTTCTTTTGTTTTTTTAGGTCTTTTTAGTTTATGTAGACTTTTGAATACCAAGAACAAGACAAAGGTTGGGCAAGTCCATGTTATGAATTTTTTTCAAGTTTCTGTTTAGGACAATTTGCACCTGTGTCAATTACCGTGTCACATATATACAATAGAAGCTAAATTATCTAAGCTTTTATGCTTATGCCTTTAACACGATTCTACTCTCTTAAAATATTTTCTTGCTCTTAGCTGCTTTTGTGTTCCCTCACTTCATTCACCAAAGATTAGTTTGTTTTCTGAGCATTGAATCAATTGAGCTCCTGATTCTGATATTGTATGCCAACTCCTACCAGATTACAAGGATTTGCTAATGTCTTCAGTTATTCGTGTTTAGGATGTGCCTTCTTTGATTAAGTAAGAATGTTGAACTTTTGTTTGATGCTATCAAGAGTGAATTTTTGCAGTACCTTTTTAGTTTCTAAGAAATGATTGGAATTAAACTTTTAGAGTCCCTTATTTTGTTGCATCTATGTGTGGTGAAACTTGTTATAAATTGTGTCTAATAAGCATGCTTATTTCACTGCCATATGAAAATGTACATGTTTACTTAGAGAACCTATTGAGGGTGTTTATCTTCTTCCCCCAAATTTAAAAACGAGATGCATGGTATATATATATACTTATATAGATGGTTTATATCACCAACTCTGCAGATTATGAAAAAAATATAAACACCCCCACTTCTTTTCTGTGTTTGTGTTCTGGGCATCAATTCTTGGAATTGCAATTTAGGAATTGTTACACAGTTTCCTTGTTCATCTCTGGCCGAGTCTTGATCATGAACTCAAAACTTAGACAATACCTACTTGAATCACCTTACTCAACTCTTTATTAACCATGTCTAGTACCTTGACTTAGGCGAAGATTATTCTTGAGGAACACAAAAATCTTGGAATGATAAGAGTTATTATTTAAGAAGTTGGTGGATGAAATTGCATAGAATCAGGACAAGACTCCAGACTCCGTTTATTTCCTTCATAGATCCTCCTATTCCTTTCTTTCTGTAAAAAGATGAACTTCCCATAAGGCTCTAGTGCTATAGCTTTTGGAGTGGAAAGAGGACATGAACAAAAAGGACAAGGACTCCTCGATAGATCTCTGCCGGAAATAACCAAGAAACCCCAAATAGACCGAAGGGATCAAATTGGTTATTTGTGGAAAAAGGGTCCACAGTCACAAAGATGGAATTATACTTCCTGATGGTCGTGGAGCCCTAGCAAAAAAGTCATACTACTATCCTGCCATACAGCATGTGGTGAACTAGCAATGGAGTGTACAATCCTGTAATTTGATACTCCACCAGTGTGAAGCTTCATTACATGGAAGTCTCACTGATGTGTGGGGAATGCAAAGTTTGGCGCCTTTAAATAGGAACCCATCTTGCAAAATAAACCCATTGTTGCATTTCCAATGGTTTTCTAAAAGTGCAGAGTGGTTTCTTTCAATTGGTCAAATCTTTTTTACTTCCACACTCATGGTGTGTATTAACGAAACCTTGCTTCTGAGAGCATCCGGAGATTCATTCTGCACACCTGATTTGTGCTTCAACACGAAGGTATATTCCTAAAGGAACTCAACCCACTTCGCACGTTGTGGGTTCAACTTCTTTCTTGAGTTCAGATATCGGAAACTCATGCTTAGGAAATAGGACAAACTCCTCCTAGTAGATAATGATTAATGACTCTAATATCTCAAGGCTCGAACTAGCACATAGAATTCCTTATAATAGTAGAGTGTTTTTGCATGGAATCATTCAATTTCTTACTGAAACACTCACCCAGATGCCTTTCTTCACTTAGAAGTCGACCCATCCCTACTCCTTATGCATCAAGAAATCAGGATTGTGTATGCCACCAACCTCAATCATCCTAGACTCAATCCTTGAACGCTTTTGCCACTATACTAGTTCATCAAAATTCCCCTTTTTTTACGCACTCATTGATGGGAGTCATAATCGAACTAAACCCATGAATGAACCGTTGATAAAATGTAGCCAATCCATGGAAGCTACATACTTTGTGAATGTTTTTCTGTTCAGGCTACTCAACAATGGCTATCACTTCCTCTGGATCTGCTATCATTACCTTGGAAGAGACAACAAACCCTAAGAAGACAACTTAACTAGTCATAATAGAGCACTTTTTTAGGTTAGCAATCAACTTTTCTCTCCTAAGGATTGTAGAAATTGTTTTTAGGTGGTTAAGGTGTTGTTGCCAGGAAATGCTCAGAATATCTTCAAAATATACAACTAGGAATATGCCTATGAATGGCCTCAACACTTGTGTCATAACCCTCGTAAAGGTGCTTGGCACAATAGTTAATCCAAAAGGCATGACTAACCACTCGTACAAACCCTCCTTAATCTTAAGCCGATATTCCACTCGTCTCCTGACAGAATACGCCAATGCAGATCTGGAGATAACCACTTATCAAGTCGTACTTAAAAAAGATAGTGGCACTTGCCATCCTACCTAGCATGACATCAAGCCTCGATATAGGAAACCGATACTTCATAGTGGTCTTGACAATTTCTCTGCTAAGTGCGTTCCACACACACTCTCCATGAACCATCTTCTTGGGCATGAAGAGAGCAGGTATGACTCACAGGCTTTCCCTAATTTTCCCTTTTCTCAAGGAGTTCATCAACTTGCCTTTTCATGGGGAAGCGCATTTGGAAGATCCTTAGGGAACACATCATGATTTTCTTGAAGGATGGTCCACATCAGAAGGAATTTCTATGTTAGGTAATGGGAAGACTCTCTTGCCGCTAAGGTAAAAGATGATGGAATCATTTCTAGCCTCTCTCAAAGTTCTCTAACTTTCTTGGGTTAATGATATGGAGGGCTTTTGACTTGGTTATCTTTTTTCTTGATCGGTTGACTTACTCTCACCCTTTCTCCCATTCACTTTATTTCAGTGTTGGGTTTGGGTTGGAGATTATTCAGTTTGATTTTATTGGCCTATAAACAAACATACATGAGTTTGATCAGCTGAAAATGGTGACATCACATCGTATACTAGAACTCTCTACATTGGAAAATTGAACTAAATGGGATGTAGAAAACTACACTAAAAGGGACTGTTTACCTAAAACAGTGCAACGAACCAAGAAATCAACCACCTGCTTGCTGACTGAAAGCTACACCCTACAAAGTAGAAAAAGAAGAAGAAGAAGAATGTTGGACTCACGCAAATGCACCTCATAAAGGCGCCTTACATAATGACATGGCGCAATATCATTGACAGATTGACTGACTCCAATGATATTGTGCCACGTCATTATGTAAGGCACCTTTATGTGGCGCATTTATGTGAATGTAGTAGCACTTAAAAAAATTGATTTACTATTATGAATTCCAGCCTAAACAATCCCACAAGATTGAACGCTCTTATCTGAAATTAGAGGATACAATGGAGTGTTATTACTAATACTGCACTAACTTAGGGCTCAAGTCAACTTTCTATGAAAAATAATGAAAACCCTATAATCAGCTGCCAATTTGTTGGACAATGGTAAAACCAGGGGCTGTTTTAGGATTCAATAATTTCAAAGAAAGATCTGACATGCAAGTGTTGTTTTCATGTTGAAAACAAAGTTCAAAGATTATTGGACAAAGTTTGGAAGAGAAAGGTCTGAAATTTCAGAGAACAAGAACATAAACACACACCAAAGGAGAACAATTGTAGAACGATCGTGGTTTCACATTAGTGGCTTCACACCATGTAAGGAATCACACTATATGTTCCTTTCTCAGGAAATATAGAACTTTAGTTGCTGTAAGTTTTATGAAAAGCTTTCTTAGTGCTCTCATTCTAGAAGGCTTAACCAACAAGTTTTGAACCTACCCTTCGAATAGACTACATACAAAGACACCTCGTATACCTTACACAGGAAACTGGACTTCCATGAAACCAACATGTAAAGAAACTTAAAACCTATTAAACAAACTTGAAGACTCATAAAGACATTACATGAATCAGTAAACAAGCTTCAAGAATATTAATAACAAGTTCCCAAAAACATTACAATGACAAAAATGAGCTGGAGGCTTGGACTTGGGATGTTGCTGTCTAGCCCAATGCTATACCTGGATAGCATCTTAGTAACTGGGTTGTTTCCCACAGGTTTTGGTTTGGGTTGGGCTAGTCTCGAACACAAAGAGGAAGCTTCCAAACCAAGAAGAAGGTTGGGCTGGGACTCTCTTTCTCCTTTCAGAAACTTTAAATGGTGCACTGATGTCCCTATCATTAGTTCCACATTTAAAGTTTATAAGAGGAGGGAGAGGCTCTCCCTTTCTTTCTTTCTTTCTTTCTTTCTTTTTTTTTTTTTTTTTTTGTTGTGGCCAACAGCCAGGGCCAAGCCCATGTGCAGCAGCCTAGCCATGAGATGCAGCCTAGGAGCAGCATTCTGTCCCAGGAGAACCACCGAAGTCCAAGCTCAGCCTAGCTTAGATTGAATCCTGTTTTGGGTTTTGAAGTTTGTTATTAGTTCTTGTAAGTGTTTATTGGTTTCTAAAGTGTCTTTATGAGTATGAGTTTTTAGCTCGAAGTTTATTAGTGTCTTTTGACTGTTCACTAGTTTGGAGGTGCCTTTATAACTTAGTTTGTGGAAGTCTTTTTTTTTTTTATATAAGTAAAATTTATTATATAATGCCAATGGGCAAAGAATGTACAGAAAAAAACAGTAAACAAAGAAGGAATGTGCAGAAAAGCAGAAAACAAAAAGGAAAAGATTACAGAAAGAGAGCCATCCTGTTTCCAGCCCCAAAAAAGAAGAAACAATTGCACAAGGAGAGCCATCATGTCTCCATCCAAAAAACCTATTTCCCAAACTATTTCCCAATTTGGGAAGTTCTATACCTAAGTAAATGAAGAGTCCTTTATGTTGCCAATTAGAAGGGTAACCCATACTTGATGACCAAAGTCATCTTGGCTATATATTGTAAACATGAAAGTTATAAAGAAAACAGAAATAAAATAAAATAAAGGAATGAAAAATTCTTCAGAAATTACAGCAGAAGTGCAGAATTTGAGTCTATGGCCCTGCTTGGTATGCAGTGAAAATTCTAAATGCGAATATTCACTATTCTTGTAGGTGCTAATTAAAAATCCATACATTAAAAAAAAAAAAAAAAATCCAGATCGCTTATCTTGTAGGCCTACTGCAAATCCCCTTGAATTCTTGTTTGGATGGTCGAACAAAACTTGTTTACTTCATCTGTCTTTGATTCTGGATTTCTAGAACAGCCTTTAATATCACTTCTCTTGTTTTTTAACTATTCTGCAACTGTTTCTATTCCTAAGAACTTAATTATTTTCGTAGGTTGTTGACTTGAACTCTGAATTGTTGGAGTAATAACTCTCCATTTCTCCCTTTCAGATCTGAGGGTTCAATTATGTGAGTCTCTGTTTTCTTGGAAGTTGGAACTGTATCCTTATTCGTTATTTTCTCTACATATGATATGGCATTATGGTTGTCACTGTTTCATTTTAGTTCTTAATTTGATCTCAGTAATCATTGTAAAATAAAAGAAGCACAATCTTAAATTAGTGGACTCATGGAAGTGGTTCAATTGGTAACCAATGTATCAACCATTAATTTCAGTGCAGCCACTAATTATCATTGTCACAGCTTGTCTTTATAGACCAAAAAAACAGCATTTTTTTTTATCACTAAAACTAGCATATTGTCTCCAACTGGTTTTTCTTTTAATTGCTTATATTTAGTCAAGGATTTTTAGCATTAATCCAAGGATTTTTCCACCTCCAACTTCATGGTCCTCTTTTGTTCCACTTTCGTCATGCCCATTCTGTTAGATTCAGCCAAGTTCAAGGATTTTTTTGGACAATGCCCAACCACAAGCATGTCACCAAACTCCACCTTAGATGATAGACTTGAGCGACATTCTTGTGTTTATCTTGATTGAGGTAGGAAAATTGTTCACCTAGTAACTCGTGGAGAGTTGGATGTTTTGATATTTTTTATCCCTTGCTAGGTTTAAGAAGTTTCACGAAACCCAATCGAGGAAAAGTATAGTATTGTGCTTGCCAATTGCCATATAACTATGGAACTTCTAGTCTTAATACTTTTATGTGCTTAATGATTCGGGTAAGCATAGCAGTGTCTACTCGGTTCCTGCACATTCATTGGCTCTATGTGATGTTTAAGAGGCTAATGACCAGCTGTAGCTCTTTATGATAGATAGTAATATGAAACAAGATGGACATATCGGATTGTAAAGTAGAACATTTCCTCTGGAAACCAGTGGAAAATAGCCTGTGGCCATCAACATCATTTAGCTATGACAAATAGCCAACAGCTGAGGATAATAGTTGTTGAAGATGGTGTTAAGTACAGAACTTTGGCTCTGTACCAATCAAGTTTTTTTGTGCTCAACAGAAGCACTATACTACTACATAAAAATGAAAGACAGTGTTTGGGGTTCAAAGTCTTTTAGCTGCAATAGGAAAATGAGACTAAATCATTTTAAAAGAGTAAAGTATCTTAATTATCATTAGTTAAAAAATTAGGAAACACAATATAGGATCCACACAGTGTTTGTCTTTTTTCTACCCTGATAAGTCACAAATGGTATACCTGATAATATTATGAAAAAAAAGATTACTAATTTGCCACCCATAAGAGAGAGAAAGTTCTGCAATAGGCTCCTGCTTTAGTATTGGTATAATAGAATTGATGGAGTACAAAAGAGTTTTGTTCCTCAATTTGGATTTCATGAAATGTCTCCACCAAAGATGAAGATAACTCCCTGACAAGAATCTTTCTTCATAAATCATACTTCCAAATTTAAAAAGGATTTGGCAAGGATATCTCTCCTTAAAACATATTCATAGATTTCTTCTCCTAATCCTATTCAAATTTTCGTTATAATTCTAGCTGTGGTGAAACTAAACAATCAAAACCCTACTAGAATTCCCATAAAAAACAGATCTAAATATTAGTAAAATTTATCTGGGTTCATGAGCCAAAAAACTTTGCGTCATAGTCACTGAACACAAATGTTCTCAACCTCTAATAGGGACCAATCTCAGGCTAGCTGCGTCAAAGGAAATTGTCTTTTCCAAGTAGTTGCGTTTTATTTTTTATGAGCCACTTTACCACCATAATTTTTGTAGAAGCATACTATGGTTACACATGTTTAGATCTCAAATTTCTAGTGGTTAAGTTGTGGCTTATTGAAGTTCTTGATGCGCATTTTCTGCACTTCTAATGATATGTAGAACCTCAGAAATAGTTTGATGACTAGTGAAAGATTAACTGTTAGCTGTTTCACACCATAAATTTGATAATGAGTGCTAACTGGTTCATTGCCATTCCAGGATGTCCAGTGGATTGTCTGATTAGGTTTTTCACTTTTCTGACAACTTCTCCAATAGTACTATAAGACTGGATACGTTTTACTTGATAGAGTTTGCTAGTGAAGTTAATATATGATGATGATAATGCATCTATCAGAGTTAATGTTTTTGTTAAGAGAACAGGATAAAAGATTGAAGTTTGAAACTTAGTTATTTTCTGTTAAATTGATCTACTTGTGTCTGTGCTTCTGTTTCATCATCATCATTACCATCATCCAGGCCTTCAACCCGAATATATTAGAAAATTCTTACCCTTCATATGGATTAATTATGTTTCTTAACCTTTTTTGTTTCAATTGTGTAAAGGTATATCTTTTATGAATATTCACTATAATATCTCTCTGTCACAGCCAATTTAGAAACAACACCAAGAATCTATCCGTTGTTGATATGTTTTCCATTTCATAGTAGAGGTTTTTTATGAACTTTATTGTATTTTACTGCTCCCATCTTGTATAGGAAATGAGAAAACTGAGTGGTCGAGTATACAAGGTTGTCGTTCTCCTCGGTGTGATCCTAGCATTCAAGTAAAGATCCTTTTCAGAACAGTTCTTAATTGTATTTAGGAGCGTGTGGAGTGAGACTATTCCCATAGTTTTTCCTGTAATTAGGGTTTGGTTTATAGTTCAAAAGTAGTTCTATACTTGGTTTGTGACTATTAGACTAATTTAATATTTAGTGATCTTTGCTGTGATCTAGTCCTTCAAGCTTACTAGATGGATGCAGTAATAACGCTTTATCATTCAGCTCCCTAGTTAATCATCCCAGTAAGAAAATGTAGAAGCAAAGAAGTCATCAGTTCCTTATATACTTACATGCTAGGGTTGCTACTCTATTAGCTACAGGCACACGCGTTGCACCTCGATTGTGATAAGAACGCATTCTTAATTTAAGATCCTTAGTTGAATATGTAATTAGAGATGATGTAAGATCCTCAATTTCGTTCCATATATATTTAGGTCAACTGTAACTAGAAGAGTCAAGTTTATTATGCTTTCAATCTTTTGGAGGTTGTTTGATGTAAAAAGCCCCTTAGATGGGGCTCTCTTTAGTGATAGTAAAGATAAGGGGATTTTGAGATTTGCTAGGCATTAACATTCTATTTCTACTGGTTAGGGAAGTTGAGAAAGATTAGGGTTAATATGGTAGGGTTATCATAATGTCTGAGACAAATAAGACCATAACTTTTTGGCAGGTTATTTGGACCTGCAGTTGTAAACTAGAGAACTGTTATTGCTGATGAGGAGGGAGACATTGCGATACTATTGCAACACCGGCCTTGGAAGGCCCACATAGAGATGATCCAAGTGTGTAATGATATTTTCACCATGTAGATCATCCTCATATAAAATCACTTTATTACAAATATTGGTTTAAAATTAACGATAAAAATGGGCGGTCTATAAATCACCTTACTTTTGATAGGATTAGAAGTTTTAGAATGCTATGATTTTCGGTGAGAAAGATCTAACTTCGCAGAAAATGAGCCTTATTCCACAATTTGTGGGCTATATATATATAGAGAGAGGGAGAGTCTGGTTTCGTGTACGTTGTTACTTGTACATCATTATTCATATCATCTTTGTGGGGCCCACATGGTGAGGAACAAGGGTTGATTTTTAGTGAGAATGATTTACGTGATGGTTAGATCATCCCTACTAAAAATTATATCATTCTAAAATTTCTTGCTCAATCAAAACACTGATTGAAAAACCTGGATTGCTTATAAAATCACTCAATATTTGATGGGCTTGGGAGTTTTAGAATGATATGATTTCTTGTGAGAATGATCTACATGATGAGTAGAACATATTTATTAAAAGTTAGCAATTGGTTCCTCGCCATGTGGGCCCCACAGGGACTTAGTAAACATAATGTATAAATATCGATGTACATGTATATATATATATATATTAGAGATGCTATTGGGACCGACCCAAATATCTGTCCAGTTAGACAGATTGAGGTGGCACTAAATATCTATCATTCATCGTGTACTTTTGGGGCCTACACGTACACAAAGGATGGTAGATGTGAGGTGCCACTTCAATCTGTCTAGCAAGACAGATCATTGGGCCGATCCCAAAATCATTTCTATATACATATATATATGAGAATGGATCGGCTTATAACCTTATATGAACAAGTTATATGTACAGGCTCATGAGGGGTCTACATGAGGTTGATCTAAGGGTTGAGTTTTATTGAAGATGTTCTCTTCACCATGTGGATCATCATCACAAAAAATCAGTACATTCTAAAATTTTTATCCCCATAAAAAATTGATCGTAAGTTGATTAAAATTTAACGGTGAAAAATGAACGATGAGAAAGAGTCAATTTTTATGGGGTTAGAAGTTTTAGAATTGACTGAGTTTTGGTGAAGATGATCTACACAGTTAAGAGAACATTATCACTAAAAATCAACTCATAGATCAACCTCATGTGGACCCGACAAAAGCCCGTATGCGTAACCTGTACATATAAGCCTGTACCTCGATGCGAACTCTATATATATTTAGGCATTTGGACTACATATTGGTCCATGACTTCATAAAATTTAGCCCAAAGTACAAAGCCACAATGTCCAGATGACATTTAGTTTTCAACTTCGTTCTTCTGTTAGGGCCTCGTCTTCGTTGCATATAAGATGATAGGACCAAGTAACTTCTTATGTTATTGTCTTTGCAAGACATGCAAGTGCTGATGCATGCATGATGTTGCATATCACACAAAGGCGCCAACAAAAATAAGCCACATCATTAAGTAAGGCAGTTTTATGTATAGGCATTATGTTTGCCTAGCACAACTAATCTTTTGTTCAACATTGGAATCCACTTTTTTTAGAAAAAGGATAAAAGATACGGTAGGACATTTTGAAGAGGGTTGATTTTTGTGAGATGATCTCTTCACCATGTTGTTAATTCTTATAAAAAATAAAGAAATCAACTCTTTCTAAAAAATTTAATCCCATCAAATCAACCAATCAAAATCTTGAACTTTTATATTATTTTTAAGGCATCTATTTTTATCTCTAATTTTCAACTAATTTTTTATGGGATTAAAAGTTTTATAGTTATATGGTTTTTGGTGAGAACAATCTACTTGGTGAGGAAAATATTTTCACTCAAAACTATCATTTGGCTCACCTCTATGCGAGTTCTGCATAATGTGAGTTCAATTAATGCATTCTTTATGGGGGAATTTGATCCCTCTCCAGACGTTTTGCCAATTAAATCCACTCTTTTCAAATCAAAATTGAAGCTAATCCGTGATAAGGATTTAAAAAAGTTAGTAGAACATGACATGGGTCCTCACTCCTATGTTCAGTA
Organism: Macleaya cordata; assembly: GCA_002174775.1. Taxonomy (NCBI): domain Eukaryota; kingdom Viridiplantae; phylum Streptophyta; class Magnoliopsida; order Ranunculales; family Papaveraceae; genus Macleaya; species Macleaya cordata. Next base: position 48,438 of record MVGT01002852.1, read on the forward strand.
TCATGAGAGAGCACAGAAAACTAGTCCCGTGATCACTTTCAGATCCAAATGTCGTCTGAATCATTTCACCTATTATCCCATCATTGGTGTCTTGTCATCTAAATCCTTCCTCTAATATAGTCTGAGACTCTTGAGTCATATGCAAGCAGTGGCAGAGTTAAGAATTTACTACCGAGCACTCTTTAAAAAAGACAAACTTAAAAGAGAAAACTGTGGGAGAAAGAGAGGGGCAGGACTATCGTTTCTTTAGAAAGAATTGAAAATTTCGTCACAACCTTAATTTTTTTTTTCTTTAATACAATATTGATATGATCTAAAGGCTGATTTTAGTGAGGAATGAGGATGATCTTTTCAAGATATGATCTACTTTATGGTCAGGTTCGTTTCGAAACTTTCAACCTCTAACCTGTACATTCGGTTTAAAATCAAAGAGAGGTGACAACCTCATTTTTTTTTTCACTTAGTTTTTACTTTTGACACTCTACTTATAACATGTAGAAAATTAGCTGCCTATGAGCGAATTAGTTTCCGAGGTCGAGCAAGCTCAATTTCACTGCAGGATTTGTGAATGAATGCTGGGCCACCTGGAATTGCAGCGGAAATATCCAATCTCATTTATCTTGTCTGTCACTTTTTTATATTTACACTCCACTTAAATCCAATAGAAAATTTCGTGAAAATATTTGAAGTTTGAACTTTTAGTTGTCTTGCAGAAATGACCATGAACAATCATTGTATAAATGAGAATAAGGGCACCAGTTGATTCATAAAAATCTTAAGAGCTTCTTGTCCTGATCAACTCGGATTTGATAATTAACATGAGTCGAAATATATTTATAAGATTGGAACAAACAATCTAGTTATTTAATTCGGTATTATTTACCATCTAAGCTAACCCTTACGTGGGTAATTTGGTCTTTTTCAATTTAAATAAAAAATCTACTAATTTTTCTATAGCAATTTGAGAATTAGGGTACAGTTTGTTCATCTACTAGCTACATCTAGAAATAATTTTAGAAGATATGACTGAAAATTTGTTGAGCCTACAAGAAATTATTTCACAACTATTTTAGATGGAAGTAGAGACAAGGAAATGTGTACCCTACTCACAGTATAATAAAAGCTAATTACACAGGAAAACAGTCTAAAATATGTGAGCAATTAAACAGTTCAAACATAAAAGTATAAAAAGAGAAAAAGAGAAAAAGTGATCCTTCTCCCTCAGCAAGTACTATACAAGAAAAAAAAAAAAAAAAACCTAGTGGATTTCCACTATCTCATGCTTATCATGTTCTCACAATAAATAAAGCTCTACAATCTACACTTTTTAGCTCAATTGATGGTGAACTTGGAAAAGTCAAATTTTCTATTTAAATTCCAAAAATTCTCCCCACTAATTAAGGTTGAAGTATTTTCTTTTTCTTCTACATTTAAGGTTGGTAAGCCTACTTAAATGCTAACAAGAACTAGTCTATATCATGATCTCAAATTTTAAACTAGATACCTGAATCTGAATCTTGGATGTTAATGGTTTGGTTTCGGTTGGTAGTTCAATAATCATAACAAACTTATTAAATAAGTCGATTCTGGTTCTTATTGGTTCCAATTCAAAAATCTCAAATAGGTTGAATCGACATGAAGATAATCGGTTCTAGTTTCGAACCGTTCTCAGGTATTTCGAATTCTATTTTTTTTATTCTTATATAAATAAAAAAATGTTAAAAGTTATCAAAAATCAAAAGCTCATAAAACCCTAATTTATGAGCTATTAGACAAATTTCATACATACTCATCCTAGTTGATGTCTAGTTCAATATTAAGAAATCAATGATATGTGTAATTAATTAAATTATAATATAGAAATTCTTAAAAGAGGAACCTTATTATGGACCACTAATGTTTCCCAATTATTTAATCAAGAACAGTATTTGGATTGGTTGTGGGTTCTTTTTGTTAGTGATGAAATACTTTATAGAGATCCTGAGATCCCTTTGCTGTATGGTATAAATACATTTAAAAATAGTGGTGGACATTATTGTGCATTAAAAAGGAATACTAAAAAAGATTTATATGAGCAAAATCATGACTACAAAAAGGAGAAGAAAAAAAAAAAAAACCTCCACTGTTTATACTGTGACTATATATATGAATTTTTCAATTCCCAAAAGTGTATAGATACCAACTTTTTCTTGGTCATTAAAGATCAGAGATGACTATTGGGTTCTCCCCAAACTTCTCAACCTTTGACAGAATGACACCTCTCTGTGTAGGAAAAAAAAAAAGTTTGTTCATTGTGTCAGAAATCAGACCTAACATACTTGTCTTACTGAAAAACATAGGGGGGTTGAAGGAAAAAAAAAATAGCTCAAATCCACTTCATTACCCTAGTGATTCATCACAATGATCAGAAAAATTACTTGATTCTGAAATACTCAAAGTTTGTTTGGAATTTTAATGGCTTATGAAATTGAAACAATTTTTTTGTAAGTGTTTAGAAAACTCAGGAATCTGTAAGGACGGCTTATATGACGAAGAGATTATCTTTAAAAAAAATCAATCTTTATGTTATATTAATGTGGGCTCATATGCCAATGTAAACATATTACTTGTAAGAATAAGTGGAAAAAAAAAAAAAAAGTGAAGTAAATGACATAATACACTGATATATCCAAAGTTAAACTTCATAAAAATTACTTGATCCCGTGCCTCTAGAATGTTCATCCTGCATGATCAATATGGAGAAAGTTTGTTCACTATATTAGACCTAACATTACTTGTCTGACTAAAAAGACATGTGGGGGATGAAGGGGAAAAGTAGCTAAAACCCCACCATCTTATATCAAATGGAGAAACCCTAACTATTGATCCAATTTTCTTTCTCCTTATAAAAGATGGGTACCTTTTTTTTTTCTTTTTTCTTTTTTTTCTTTTTTTTTCTACCATCAAAGCTTTGAATATAACCCATATATTTTCTTATACAACCTGGTTTCAACTTACTTAGGACTTTTTGTGTTGGATTTGGTCCCTAACCCTAACCCTTGCTTTCTTACTTTTCTTTCACACATTTAAAGAGGACCCCACCTAGGTTTGGCCCTTAGTGGACACCAATAAAGCCATATTTGTACCACTAGCTGTTGTTTCTTTGTCCAAATTGTTTTTAAAACCCAACCTCCATAATGCAAAAATAAGATACAACAATGTTAGTAACTGATTTTGTATGGATCTGAAAAATGTATTAAAGGCTTGAAGACAAATAACCCTAAAACACACACCTTACCTAATTTTTTTAGTCCATCAGTTATCAAACTATATATGCAGATTTTGTAGCATTCAAATCACAAAATCTTCTTGAAATGAATGGTTCTTAAACCCTTATCTACAGGTATAATAACAATTACCACATATTTTAGTAGATACTATTTTGAATACTGAGATATTTATGTACAAAAATCCTTATTAGTAATCACCCATTTTATACATGTTTAATACACAAAATATTACGATTTTTCTTTTTCAAATCGTAGTAGACACACGTATTCGTCAAGCTGCAATAATTTGTGAATAATACAGATACATTGCATTATTCACAAATTACTTAAAAATAAAAAAATTGTGTATTTTTTGTGTAACGAATTGCTAACAAGGATGATAACTATCTCTAGATCCTCCAATTTTACATGATGAGATGGAGAAAAATTGGACGGTTTGATTAGGGACGACTGGTCAAAAATCAAAATTGTACCCACCAATGTCATGCATGTGAATGGTGAGTGAGACCATGACCTTATGGACTAAAGGGACACAACAAAAACTTACATATGGGAAGGAAAAGTCCCTTTTGAGTGAAAGTTCTATTGATAATGAAAGAAGATTTGATAGGTAGAAGGAAGGTAAAAGGAGAAATTTATAAAAGAGGAGGTGATAATATCCTTAGTAGAATTAAAGAAAGAAAATGGGATATCCTTCTTTCTCTTCAACTTTGCTTTCAATGTTGCATGTATTTAAAGGTAATAACCAAAAAAAAGGGAGCCCACCCCCATGTGAACCTTTGTTTGAGATTTTAGGATGATTATAATCAAGGATAAGATATGAAAAGGTTTAGGGTTTAAAGCTCCAACCGTGTTACACATCCCACAAAATACGTAAAATTTCTATCCCACGGGTATGTGGATGGCCAGGACAACTTCGAATCTCGATTAGAGATTAAGTCTGGATGTTATTCAAATCACGAGGATAAAATAGCCGTACACATGTCCGCGGGATGAAAATCCCGCGGATAGTGCAGGATGTTTAGAATTTTCCCTAAAGCTCTTCATGCTTCATTGCACTGTATGGTTCTTTTTCTTAACTTGGATAACCAGGTTAATCCCGACTGATCCGTCGGCCGATTTATGAATCTGTTTTAAGCAGATAAGGACCCCATTTAGACATAATTTTTCTTTTTATTGATGGGAGTATAATGCCATATCAACCATCCACAATAAAAAGTATATAAATGCTTTTGTATTGTGCATACTTTTAATCAACTCACCTAAGGCTGTTCAACCAGAATTATCTATTTGCTGCGAGTTTCAAATCGTATTGCCCACAAAAAAAAAAAAAAA